>PNEQ01024312.1:0-12578 GCA_003012365.1 Medauroidea extradentata | reverse complement strand
ACCACTGGACCTAGAAACGTGAAATTTTAAGGGAAGTTTCCCCTTGTGGCGTAGGCGCGCACTAAGAAAGGAAATTTTGAAATTCGGCTATTAAGGTGGTGAAACGGGGTGAAATGTATTTTTTGCAAATCTTTGATATTTCTCGAACCCGACGGGCTATCGTCGTCTTATTCACTTCGTTAGGTCGCAAATACAAATGACTAGAAACAAATTTCAGGATTTTTCGAAATTTTTATATTAAGGAGATGAAAAGCCGTTTAATTCGTTTACAGTAAATCCTCTCTTCCTCTTAAACCACCTGAGATATCTAAGTGATTTTTTCATTAAAGTGAAGCTTACGCAAATACCTAAAAAGTAATTTCAGGATTTTTCAAAATTCGTCCTTGAAAGCCTATAACAAAATACAACGTGTTTAAGAATAATCTTTCGTAACACCTGAAATAGTTCAAAATTTGTTTCCTTTTTATTTCTTGTTTATAGTTAAACCTCTTTGGACTATAGCCTGTACACGCGAAATAACTCTCATGGCCTGTCTTGAATAATTTGTAGTTAAGTCTGTGGAGTTGCGGGGGGGGGTATATGTTATTTAATTAGGCTAATTTAATTTCATATGTACTAATTTAGTTGCAGCTGGACGCAAAACATATATTCAGGCTTTTTTTAAAATTCGGATTTGGAAGAGGGTTAAAGATGAAAATTTAATTTTTTAATATGGTCTACATAGCTATAGAACCCGACGGGCTATTACAGAGATTTCCACGTCAATTTGCTATGTATTCGAATGGTAAAATAATTATTTCACACCCTTTAAGGGTGAAAAATATAAACTTTAAGGGGACTTCCTAGCAGTCCGTGAAATACGTTGCAGAGGGTTAGAGTAATACATCTGGTGGCTAAACTATTAAAGGTGCATTACTTATCTTAAATTACGAAAAACAAAACTCTTTGAACGATGTTGTCATAGTTTTCAGGCTCTATGTGGCCTGCTCCAGAGTAAGTTCACCTACCAACTTGGCAATTCTTGCACCTAATGGAAGAACCAATAATGTGGTTTATAAAGAGGTCCTTACATAAAATAAAATATAAGCTTTTTGTGTAGTGAAGTTTTACAAACTCATACACATTCATTCGCATTTCAATGGACTGCCCATACCTCTGAGCATATGAACTCGTGGTTGAGGGGAGGGATGTGGGGCTTAACGTTTCGTTATACTTATAAATGCTATGAATAATATTAGCAATATGGTTGATAGGGTAATTCTGTTAATGCCTTACCAAAAATAAATTAAATTAAAGGGGTGAAGAATAACTGGGGTAACAACCATTTCTGAATTATACGCGGGCAAATCCCTAGGATTTTCTATACTCAACAAATTAAGAGGATAAACAGGTGTATTAATCATTTCCGTAATGAGTATTACCGTCAAAAATTAAAAGTAAAAGAGTTTCATTGTTTAAAGAATTACACGCGGGCGAAGCCGCGGCGGGACTGCTAGTATATATATAAAGCTATTAATGACAAAATGAAACGTTTTTAAATACATGTGCAGTTAAACTTTAATTTCTGATAGAAAAATACATTTATACATGTTTTGTTGATTCATCTTTTGGCATTGATAATACAAGTTGAAAAAAAAAAAAAACCCTGAAAATTGGCTGGAGCAGATGTCAAGTAGAGGTTTAAATGCTGGACCACATACAAAACAATCAAAACAAACCAGCCAATAACAACTGTAGAGAAAATATAAACGCAAAAAGTGTAATAATTTAAAAAAAAGTATGTATGGTTGAATACAAAGAAACAATAATAGAAATTAGCTAATAAACAGAGCGAAAAACTTAAAAAATTCATACGCATCAAATTTGTAGTTATTAAATAAAGACCTAACTACAAAAAAATTGTCAACTTGAGATATTACATGCCATTATTGTACTACTTAGCCTAAACATTATAACGAGGGCTAAAGAGACTGTTATTATTATGTGATAGTAGAATATTGCACATGAGGTATTGCGAACGTGATCAATTAACGCATTTTATAACAAAATCTACAGGATGACAATTATATGCTGAACTGCGATCTCCAGCATATGGCGATGATGTCTGACTGCGATTACCAACTCGGGGAGCAATGTTTTTGTTTTCCCTTCAACCCACACGGCATAACCCACACTCACGTTTAGCTCAACATTTCAACCAGTGCTGAACACATTTATTTTTATCCGTTGCAATGTAACATCGGGATGGATTGTTAGCTCGGATGGAATAACGTTGCCGTGAGATTACACAAAAATTCTGCACGCCCGAGGCAAATTTCATTACTACCGTGTTGGGCCTTTATTACAGAGTGTAATGCACATCAAAGCAGAGGTCTGAATACAGCAGGAGGAACTGTTTACAAAGTTGCAACCTCTATGGATGAGGAAAATATTTCCTCTTTGGCAGCAGGGTTTGTTGAACTGCTCGACCCAGAACATCAGTAATTAGCGAACATGCTGTTAAATACAATTTACCATCGGCGCTACATTGCTTGCTCGTGTTCGCAAACTACCTTAGCTTGTACTTTATGTGAGCCATTATTTCAGAGCCTCCAGAGATAATTTCCAGTACAAAATTTACTGCCGCTTCACTGAAGGCTGCTTAACAGCAGACAGTTACTAACGTAGAGTGAATATGGATATAAAGTGCTGCGTGGTAGCAGTGTACAACGGTCTATGAAGGTAGAGGTCTTGACACCCCTTTTTGTCGCCGAGCACTAATAGTAATTTAGTGGAACATTTGTCTTGTTTTGTATTTGGCTTAGCTTAAAATGTGAAGTTGTTAACGGAATTGCGTGTGTTATATAAACGAAAAAAAAATTGAAATGCAATTAGGTATTGGAACACACTTCATTTCAACCGTAAAATTTATTTTCTCAGGCTTTTACTTGTGGACTCACATTGCAACGATTCTAAAGTTTTGTAGGGTAAGAAATAATAGATTTTGTTCGAATATGATTACTAAAACAATAGTACATAATATTTTATTCAGACGACATACAGTTCCACACATGCCAATGCAATTATGGACACGAAACATATATCTACTACATAAGCTTACCATTAACGTTTTTTTATATAAATAACTGGGAAAATTGTGACGCCGCCAGATGTAAACAAGACAAATCATCCACCAAACGATTACTAGCGTTCGGCACAAAAAGGGAGTCACATTCTCTTGCTGTAGAGCATAGGCCGTGTCAAGACCTGTTCCTCTCAGACCGTGCAATGTACTGACGTAAACATGTAATTGTGCCCACGATCACGTGATGTGTGACGTGTACAATATGGAGGACGTTTATATGTAAGTACAGCCAATGCTTATGTTTGTTTGCATTTGTTTACTGTTTTATGCGAAACTTTTAGAGTTAGCAGACCGCACATTGTGTGTCTACTGCATCGATGGCTTCATCTGTGTAAATCTATCATATTGTTACCTGCCTCATAGTTACAATCAAATCTAATTTCTACAAGCAAAACACCAAACTAGTGATTTTCTTTAGCAGTTGGCCACAATGTTCTACAGTAAAACTAGCAGTTATTCTCTGTTATAATCGTATGAGTGTACTGTGGTATACATGAACCAACTATACGCCAATTGTAACTTATTAAATAGACCTACTATTTAGCTTTAAAACAGTCTTGCAAAAAGTATTTTATTCCTATATCATGATGTTGTTAATGTTGCCTTTATAAGACTACCCGCGCGTGAGAGGCTCAAAAGCGACGGAGCAGTAAGGTCGACCTTGAAGCGCGCATCAAATGCCACGTCGCCTCAACGAGCCAAGCGCTGAACTAGCGTGCAAGGTTCCCGCAGAACGGTTTTTACTATGGGTCACTAAGCGGTGACCATATAATTTTATTGGTGGAAAGTCTGCAACTAAGTTCAGTGCAGGTCGCAATCTGAGTTTCACATGCATCCAGTTAGTACATTTTGAAGTGCGGAAGTCTGAAAAGACCGTTTTTAGCCATGTTGGAGGGCTTAGAAACAATGTTATTAATGAATTTGGCGTCTTAACAATGAGGTTCCGACCTTGTTTGAAGTTCCTTTACTTTTCGTATGTTGTTACAACGACACTCGTGGAATATGTTTACGGACACACTGCAGCGGATTTGAAGCGTGGGGTAGGCGGTCGCCTTAAACACAATTTGTAATAATTTTAAGCATATTTTACTGATAACTTACAAGTTGCACATGGCCAGTTTATGCACAACAACATCGTGCCTTCTATGACGTGACATGTTTGTCGCATGTGCAGACGACTACTATGGCATTATCTTATATTCACGCTACGGTTGCGACAGACGCATGCAACTAGGGAGTATTTATAACAGCGTCCTAACTCACACGGTAACAACAACAACATTATTTTCCTCGCAGCCAACCAACGTACGCTGTCACCCCCCCCCCCCCCTCTTCCTAATAACGTCAGAACATGTAACAGGAATGTCGGAGTGAGACGTTAACAATTTACATGGTTATAAAATAAATTCCGTTAGTGCATTTCACTAGTCAACACTTTGCTTATAATGACATGCGTTAATATAGATACATAATTTCAGTTCGTTATTGTTTCGTTATGATAATAAACTTTCGTTTCATAAGTTGGCATTAAGGGGAGGGGAATTCCGGTAACCTTGAAGTAGCCTAAGTATTTAATTTTTATTTTGCCTGCATCTGTAACACGGACAATGAAACATTACCGAAGATGCCAGACGTCTATTGTCTAGTCTCTTAGAAATACTGTAATTAAAATATAGTTAAAAACTAAAGCACATGTTTATAGCAAATAATAAATTTAATGTGCAACATATTTTTGCGTAGCATCTTTCTTTTAAAATAATTATATTCCAATTTTAAGTTATTCATATCAGGTATTGTCCGTTACTCTCCCTACATTTTTCTTTTCAATACTTTCATTTCGTTAAAACCTCTCTTTGAATTAGATATTAGATAAATATTTCTCTAATCTCTTGTTTAAACGTACTTTAAGTATTCTGGTGAATATGTGCTCGAAAATATTCGGCGCATAACTTCACAAGACGCGATTCTGATTCATTTGGTGCCAAATTCGTTTGTAACATAAGTTTTCTATAAAATAGTTGGGTTGGCTAGATCTATCCAGGAAACGTAATTCGTTCCTAAAATAATATATTATAGTAAAATTTAGTCCTCTGAAATATTGTTCACTAATACAAGAGTATGAAAATTGTGTTTTAGTTCTCTAGGGTTGGAAGGTATGGAGAACCGACTTCGGTTATCTTCGGTAAAAATCGGCACAAAAAAGTTTCTTTGTTTTTTTAACTCCAAGGTTGTTGCACATCGGTTGCTGTACGGTTGTAGGTTCGCAACTGATCCGTGTGTAAGTAAATTATAAATACCGATAACCTTATTTCAGTCGATTATTGCCGAGGATATCCGAAGTGGGTTCTATGTGACACACAACCCCAAGGAACTACTTAAAATACAATCATTCAATATCTTGAGAGCTAGACGACACGACTTTTTATTTTATCGGACAATTTGTGTAGATATGAACTACATTAGTGCAAATTATTTTCACGTAACTTTATGTTACAAATTAATTGAACATAAATTTAACCTGAATCATGTCTGACAAGCACTGCTTTAAACAATTTCAAAATATCATTCATCAAAAATATCCCAATTATATTCAAACTAATTTTGTAAACAAGAGGAAAAGGAATCCTGTGCTGCTGCAGTTAGAGTTTAAACGTAAAAATTAATAAACAAATTTATTTGCTTTCCAAAACGAAGTGCTTCGCGTAGTGAAGTTACTTGTTGCAAACATAACGTACAAAGTACCGACACTAAAGAAAATTTAAATCATATTAATGTTGTTCAAACTTCATTTCGTGACATAATACTACTTTACAGTAACGTTCCAATCAACAAAAAATAAATAAACTGTGACGTATACGAAACTAAGGAAACCAAACATCATGCACGTAAGTTATTAACGCCGTGAAGTGAAAAGGTTTCGTAAAAGCTCTATAATGAACAGCAACATTACCACGGGTGCTTCGATAAAAATAATAATATGTATAATGTCGTACGATTATAACTTGAGCAGTTTTTGTATTTATTGTATGGTGGGCAGGCTGAGTGCAGACGTGATCTTTGAACGAATTTTTGCAATTGGGTTGTACGACAAACTGAAGTATTTTGTGAGATATATGCCGCTGATAGTGAATGTTTCCGAGTCGCAGGAAACACGTAGTTGCGTTAACGGTCGAACGACGAGAAAATGAACAACACGCTAAATCTGAATTAGTGAATATTCACTGACTCACGCCGATGTATGGAGCAGTTTCAACAAACTGAATCAGTGAGAAACCATTGTGAAATTGGTGACTATTCACTAATTCCGGTAAATAGTGCCAACATTCCACAAGTTACTTAGTGAATGTCCACGGATTATTTTTCAATATTTTTTCACTGATTCAATAAGTGAAAACTGTTCTTTGAAAACAACTGAAAAAAAACGGCGAATTTTACTGATTCACTTGTGAGATGTTGGCACACTTGAAGAAAATCAGTGAATATTCACAAATTAAGCAGTGACTAGTTCACTGATTCAAATTGTTGAAACTGCTCCATCTATCAGCGTGAATCAGTGAATATTCACTAATTCAGATTTAGAGTGAACAAAAACATCTGTGAAACAAACCAACGAAGCAAGAAATATCTACAGTCAACAAACATACGAGTAAAGCCTAATGAGAATATAGTCGGTGTATAATGAAACCAAGACATGAAAAAGCAAAGTCCAAACAGACAAGGACCACAAACAGGTACATGAAAATGGCGACAATGATGGAACGAGAGAACGAGTACAACACAAATGAACACTGCGACAGAAATGTTTGTAGACAAAGTCTTTTCCACCAAGAAACAATGCCACTAAAAATGTTATTTGCAAAACTTTTATTTTTATACAATTAAATTTTAAGTAAGATGTCTATCACATAAGAAGTAAACATTGAACTTATCAAGGGTTATTGCTGTAGCAGTTGTACTTCAGATATTCCGCGAATAATAATATTCCCTTGGAAGAGTCATATTTTCAAATGTGTGTTTGAAGCACACGTTTCCACGCTATTCATCCGATTACTATAAATGTTTGGTGATTTGTTGCATGTCAGCCCGCGAAGGTTTCTTACAAAAACTGTTTATAACGAGAACGGTGACATTTGTTTCTAAAAGGACATTAAATCATTTGCACAATGTATAATTTTTCAGAAGATTTTTTGAACTTATGAAAAGTGACAATAATGTACTAAGTTTAATAACATTGTCCGTGTTAGTATTGTTATTTACATGAAATTTGAAGTACCAAAATTTTTTTTACTAAAAACGATAGTTTAATTTGTTTTATTTTGTGAACATTTTTGGTTTTTTGCAATGATACGGACAGTAGAAATACATACCTTTAAAAATTACTTAATATAATTTGGAAATTTTGCTCGACTCAAAGAGACAGTGAATTGAAAACGTAATGTCACACAACAAATAGGGTCTACATAGTAACAGAAGCGACTTAGCATGGTATTTTATTAAACTCATTTTATCTCTGGATTGTCATGATGTCGCAGTTCGTGAGGGTTTGGTCACACTGTAGTTCAGTGGGTCCTACATTACAATCTGCTAGACCACTGACACGTAAATAAAGTCACATTTATCATTTCTAAATATATAATTGAGATACAAACAATTTGCAGTACTTCTTGTTATATATATATATATATATATATATATATATATATACACATTTATTTCATCATTTCTAAATATATAATTGAGATATAAACAATTTACAGTAATTTTCGTTATATATATATTTATTGTATCATTTCTAAATATATAATTGAGATACAAACAATTTACTGTACTTTTTGTTTTATATATATATATATATATATATATATACATATATATATAAGCACTTGTGTAACTTAATGCCACGACACAAATTACACACGGCTGTGTTTACTTAACACTACCCCGAGAGATGGTACAGCAATAGCAGCAACAACATTAATTAAAAAGCTCTCATATCTAACTTCTGATAGAGTTAGTTATTATCTGATGTTGAGCTTAGACTTGTTACATTCAGAATTCCTAAGTATTTAATAAATAAAATAACTAATTGCCGTGTCTCAAGCACTACAGTGCTAATATAAACTATGAACTTGAGTCAAAGTGATATTGTTTACATTTTGGTACGTCCCGAGAGCTGACACGAAAACAGCAACGTAAGAACATTATTTACTTACTTATTATGGTACTGCTTTACTGAGAAAAATGAAATTTCTCAGTATATTTGTGCTGTAAGTGATATATGCATAGTTAGTAAACTAAGAGAGCCCGGCCAGCAGAATTTACATATCTTGGGGGTTTTAATTTGTTCAAGGAAGTTCATTCAATACTTTTGCTTATTCTCTGAAATCAATCATGTTTCCAGCCTCGCGAAAACACATGTCGTTGACCTAAATACTCACACAATGATTGCCGGTCAAACGGGAAATTTCACAAAAAAATCTTATACACGGTTACAAGACGGCGAGTAAATTCATCGCTGCCAACCTAACGAGTAGTGCACAACAATATTTAGTTAAATAAAGCACATTAAAAATGTTAACGACAGCTCACCCTCGCTGAAGAAATATTGGGTGCACCATATACCCTGCTCTCCTCTTCCTATTTTTTATTATTTTTTTCTCAACTTCCTCTTCCAGCAGCAGCTGCAACAGACGAAGAGCGGCAGAGAGTCAATTTGTTACCAACGTTAAAAACAAGCCTCCTCTATCGCCGCGTTTACTCCCGCCCCCGCCCCCTGCCGCTGCCTCGGCCAATCCCGGGAAGCCTTGGGTGCGATGGCTGCTGACCGACACTTCGTATAAACGGCCGGGGGAGAGTGAAAAAAAATTGGCATGAGAGTTACCCTAGGAGATATTTCAGAAAGCGGGCAGAGTTTTTTCAACCCTCTTTCTCGCCGTCTCTGAATGGTCGGAGGATTCTATCCCTCCCCAACCCCTTGCACCAGCCATCTCCCCTCCCAGGAGGATTGGAGGTATGTGGTGTTGAAAGCAGGCTTCGACCAGGAGAGAAAAACCCGTGGTAGGAGGAGGTACGGAGGTAGAAGGGGAGAAGGGTGTGGATTTACCAACCGAGGAAAACCAAAAGAAGGGTTGCAAGGGTGTCGAGGAAGGGAAGGGGGTGCGATAAAAGTCCTGGTGATTCCCGGCGACATTTAGGCCGAGCTTGCTGATAGCGGTAATGGCGGCGTGGCTGACATTAAAGGCGGTGCATTACTCTGGATAAGAGCGGATCGGGTGTGGGGGGGGGGGGTGGAGACTTGCGGTGAGGAAGGGTCCCTCGCGAATACCAATACCAAGATCCCAGACCTGCAGTCAGCAACAACGCTCATCACGTCCGACGTGGCAACACCGCACTGCTGGGACTACCTTACTGTGCGCAACTCTTTCACGAGACTTTCAGACGCCACATTCTAAATAAAAATAATTAACAATGAATTAAAACTTATTTACAATTTTAGCGGCCTCAAACGTCTTTCCTTCTTTATAAGGGCAAATATTTTGGGACTCCCTATACCTTGTTTAACAACATCAAAGGAATAATTTTATAGTAAGGTTTTATTACGTTGCAATGTATGTCTTTCCCTGTTCTATTTTTTTTTAAATTAGTGCTATACTTGCATTTGGTAACCAGCTGTTTTCGGGCTGACGAGTGGTACTACCTCAAATGCACTGGAATCCGCTTTAATATAAGTGGCAATTTTTTCAACAATACAATATTTACCCCAAAATCTGCGTTACAAAGATTATACTCGAAGTAGGACAAACCGCCTTAAAAAACTCACCATTGACAACACAAAATATTAGCCCACCTCTTAGTGGCGGTTACTAAATAAAAAACGGGAGCAAAGGCTGTGAAATTATGATAATTTGGCAGAAAAAGCGAATAATTTTCGTGTGTCGTCGGCGAATTTGTTGTAATTATTTGAATTAAATTTACATTGAAAAATGAATAAATCAAAGATGACGCGGGAAGATTTATCATTAACATTCATCGTAGACCTGGAAATGTCGCGTGTTCAACAACCAGCAGGCTGGACTGTGTACACTATATCATCAGATACTTGTATATTGTCTGCTACACTGAGTGTACAGTTGTATATGTGACAAGGTAGCTGCCAGTACAGGTCTGCTATTGGTTCACAGTCCTCTAGGAAGAGTTTCAGTTACAGTTGTACATTCACGAAAGTGTACTCACACATACAGCAGTTCGAAATATGATTTTTTTAAAAATATACTCCAGCCATTCCGAGGTCTCTGCTAACAAGGATGAAGTCTTACGGCCGAAGCGAATTCTGATCGAGGCCACGCGATGAAGAATAAAACGAATGTAAATCGGGAGAACAGGGTGCATGGATGAGCCTGCAGCCACGTCTCATCCTTGCCGACCCTGAGGGGAAGGAGGAGGTGGTAGGAGGCAGATGAGACGATAAGAAAGGGGATAGAAGTGTGGGAGAGCGAAGCGACGCTACGTGGCTGGAATTCCCGCATTTCACGCGCCCAGCCACCGAAAGATTGGAACATTTTCTTTATTCTTCGGAGGTCGGTGAGGGGCGCGGGGAGGACTGGAGGCGGGTTGGGAGGAGTATGGGAGGAGAGGGGGAAGAATGGGTTTATGTCGACGTTCCGAGCTGATGAGAGAAGAGCCCACTGTGAGAGTCGCATTTCGTCGACATTGTTGCCATCTACTGTCAGCTGCGGTCCCGCACATTCCTGGATTATATCAGCACTTCACTCTGTACCATTGTTAAGTTAGCATGGGGCCCCGCGTGATGAATTGTCCATTTATAAATAGTTACAATATTTTAACAGGAATTACTAAAAATATTATTATAGAGCATTAAGATTACACTCATACCTTGATTATTAGACGCCATCTTTCACATACGCTTGTCTGAAGACTCTGAACAAGAGAGAATATGCTCTTACTTAAAAAAAAAAAAAATATATATATATATATATATATATATATATATATATATAATATAACTACGTCGTGACTATTGGGCACGTGTTATGGATTTGTGGCATTATAGTAGGGTAGTGTATTTTACTACAGCGCGAAAATGATATGTTTTAAACGATTGCTTTTAAACATCCTAACAATACAAAAACTGTCATATTCTAACTCGGTTTGTGATGCGCCACCTTAACAAGTTTTATTTGTGGAGAAGCTAAGTTTTATACTTTTTTTACTTATGTTTACCGACATAAAAGCACACTACACTGAACGTTAACGCACATAATTAGAATATTGGTAAAATTATTGTTTTTAACACTATCCTGACACGAATACATGTATTAATACGCCAAAAAATAAAAATTTTAATTTTAAATACATACATCTTGCATATTTATTAGTACAGTAAATATAACTGTATTTAATAATAACTTAACGCTGTCCTGTCGCCATGATAGCCCCCTAAATGAACGTAATACTATGAGTCGAGCAAACAACAGCGATACACATAACGAAGGCTCAGAAAACTCGCTGAGAGCAATAGCTTGTATGCATGAAGCTAGGTTCCACACATCGACGACTTCAATATTCAATACTTCAAGTCCTTCCATGGCAACCTGCAATTACACAAGTATTTAAAATATCATGCTTGTATGATTGCCATAATTAATACGAAATTTAAATTTTTTGAGTAGGGCCTAAACTTAATACTCTACACTGCATATGTATTAATATGGCGACTGTTAAAAACCAGTAGGTTGCTCGTTTCTGCCGCGTCAATTTATAATAAAAGACTACACATTGACCAAAAACTATGAAAGATCAAAATACTTCGTCACCATATTAATCCTTAAGTGTCTGTGAAATTTGATTTTTAGTTAACTTGCCTAATAGTTGCCTAAGTCAATATAACACTTTGTGACGATTATTTCGTCACATGTATTGTATTTAATACCTTTTTGACCGATTTTTCAATTTTTTTTGTAATTTTCTTGTTTCAGCTGTATTTTCTTTATTTATTGCTATTTTGTTCATAGTTGTTTGATACTCGGCGCCGAGTACTTAAATCTTGTCATTGTGTCAGTTTGGTTCAGTTATTTACTCATTTACATTGTCTACATTTTTTTTGTTAAATTTTCTGAATCGGCACATACCCCGTATAGTGCCAAACTGATGACGCGACTCATGCCTGGGAGTTGTTTACACGCTGGGTTGTAGGCAAGGTGGTGGGGATCGGCTACCAAGCTGCTTAGAGTGGGGAGGGGAACTCATTCTCTGGCGAGCGGCGGACTGATATGCACGACGAGTGGTTGTGCGAGTGCTCGATGGTCGAGCTAGGCTCTTTGGGTGGTCGCAAGAGACATTGCGGCAGTCTACCGTAGAAAGACTCTGGGTCAATGCTTATTGCCCTAGTGAGGCGAGCCTGCGATGACACCGAGTGGACTGCTAATCTTCGTTT
>PNEQ01024297.1:0-25676 GCA_003012365.1 Medauroidea extradentata | reverse complement strand
AAACATGGCGACACTAGCGCCGCCTAGCAGACGATGAAGAAAACAAACATGGCGACTGCAGCGCTGCATAGCAGCCAACGATGGAATCATGACGTCACGAGCAGAAGACGAAAAAATGTGACGTCACAAGCAGACGACGTAAACAAATATGGCGGCTGCGAAGCAGATGACGTAAGACAAGTGAGAGTCGAAAAAAAAAACAAATTTGAAAATCATAAGTCAAATTTGGAAAAAACCAAATTTGGAAAATCCAAAAACAAGATGGTGGACGTGACGTCAGCAAGCATGGCGGGCAGTGACGTCAAACAAGATGGCGGACAGTGACGTCACGGCAGCCATCTTGATTGCGTCATCAGCGGCTCCTCGGCTCCTCACCCTCAACCCTCTGTGCTTAAACCGGCTATATGCCACTACTATTTTTTCTTTTCGAAGAGACATAATAAAATTTACGTATATTCTGCTACACTCATCTTGTATTATCAATGTGGTCTACTTAATTTGGTTGCTGAAGGATCCATATGTATTTATTTTCCAATACTAGGAATCAGTCAAGTATGATTAATGATATTCAAATTGATATTACTTTACGTGAATCTATTACCACATCTTGTTCAGGCATCTTATGTGTGTCATTATCGTTACGAGCATAGTACGATATAAATTATTTTAAAATTCGTTGGGCTGTAGTTTCTCTCAGTAGTATTGGAGTATATTTTAGGTGGTTCTGCATGCAAGTATTTCTAGGTTCACCAGCGAACGCTTCCAGAACTTCTGTTGGTAAGACATACACTGGTGTTCCCCGCACACACATACCGGATCCTACTTTAGATGAGCAGTGCAACCGTAACTTTAAAATTAACCCTGAGATACATAACCTTTATTATTAAATCGCTGAGATACATCATGTCACTATTGACGTCAATTAATCCACTCTTGCACCTCATAGTTGCATTGCGCGGTCTTGCATAGAGAAAGTGGTAGCTGCGTGTGTGACAAAGCCTGCGATGACTGCCGTGATCATTCTCGTTTATGTACGTACTGATCACCTGCTGCTTTATACCGTCACTAGCTAGCTCCCGTCTTCACCCGCAATTATTTTAACAGGAAGTAGCTAGCCAGCTGTCTGTAATATTAGTGTATATTATGCTCTAGCATTCCTCCATGACGAAAGATCACTTATACTCTTGGTAAAATTAGTGTTTGGAGCAAAGACCACGTATAAAGACGGTGCAACACAGTGTTATAAATTCAATGAATGGTCATACTCGCTTGTCGGGTGTTACACGGTAACCTATTTACAGTGTTCCCGTCGTACGGTCATTTAGGGCAACTACGTACCGGTCAGGGCAACTACGTACCGGCCAGGGCAACTACGTACCGGCCAGGGCAACTACGTACCGGCCAGGGCAACTACGTACCGGCCAGGGCAACTACGTACCGGCCAGGGCAACTACGTACCGGTCAGGGCAACTACGTACCGGTCAGGGCAACTACGTACCGGTCAGGGCAACTCTGCACCACCAGCATAGTTTAAATTTAAAATTAAGTATTTCAGAATTTAAAAAATACAACTGTAATCTAGATGAATGAATCTGTTAATCGTGAAGTTTGCATAGTGATTGAATACCCCAATGCTATATTAGGCCCAATACAAAATAAAATGCCTTGTACAATGTTACCCCAAAATGGTACAAAGTTACCCGAAATGACTGTACAGTCTCTTCAAAACCTGCGAATCAAATATAACAGCGTGGTATAATATTGTATAAGCTGTTGGAGATGAAAGAACCGCGGTGTTTAATCGCGCCTGATTGACAGATATTACTGACGCAATCCAACCTTCCATTATTACAATAAGTAAATGAACATGGGAAACCAGTCTGTTTCACAACGTGAATAAAAATGGTAATCAATAAACTAACCGATACTAGCGGTTGCAACACGTTTATTAACACACAATACAGACCTGCAAAATATCAAGAATGTACGATTATAAGCTCTACGTCATAGATCTGAATGATCTGTATGAATGTTACAAAACATATATTAATAGAGATACGTCAATTTCGCGGATTCATCAGGCAGCAGCCTAGATTTGTCAGTCCTATACACCCACTGGCCACAAACGATTATCTATTGGCTTATAACCGTACAAGCAGGTAGCAAGCGGTAGCACTTCGCATTATTTCCTTATTTACTATTGACTTGCAGTAGTCAAACGCAAGTCACAGACATGGCAATGAAGTATACATAATTGGCGTTCAACCTGACCTGGAATGTATCTGCGAAATTTACGTGCCCCTAATTATTAATTCTGGTTTTTTACGAACCTGTAAGGAATGTCTACTCTAATCGTTGTTGCTTCGTAAAAATACGTGCGTACAGCCAGTATAGATAATGCTGTCATCGCCATAGTCCATTCATGTAAAGTGAGAACATAAACTCTCACTATTTCATCACTGCACACTTAATAGGACATTACACATTGAAATAGCTTTGCGTAATTCATTTTAAACATTAGTAGTAGCAAACGAAGTAACATAAGTGCAGCGTTAATTAAAACAACTGTGGTTTCACAATTCAAATGTGTTTTAACAATGTAGGCAAAATTTTATGACTGCGAAAGAGACAAATTCACTATAACATTAAATTATTTCATGCACGTTTAAGACTGTAAGCAAAAATAGCTGAAGCACACTTCAGTTTGTAGTGCTCCATTAAAAGTTATAGTATTCCAAACCAAATAGAGTCTATAAAGTCTGACAAATTTACTAACCACATTCACGTCAGCAGTATTGTCTACATACTACTTGATTTATTCCCTTTTTCGTCCTAACTTGCAAAATGAAACACGGCTCTCTGACACCGAGTTCTCGAGGGATCCTGCGATCCACAATTTCTGCCACATCTGGAATAGAATCTTTGTAAAAGTGGAAGAATTTTTTTTATAATTCCACACTTTAATGGCATTCTGTACGTTCCACGAAAAAGTCAGCACTTGAAATAAAAATGAAATCGCAATACTGTCTGTTATTTTCAGCTACCCCTGAACCTCGAAGTAATAACACTGTGATTCCTGTTCAGTTTCAGATTTCCGTTCTTGTTTCCTACTTCCAAGCAGATGTCCCTTTCTGATGCTGCAAGTGCTAATTAATGTTCCACCCATCAAGACTTACTGCCAAATATGGCTTAGTTTATGAAACAAACAGTCAACGTTTTTGCACATTAACTGAATAATTTTCTCAAATTTGTCGATGGCATTTCTTTCGTTCTGTCTGGCAAAGAGAATTGCTGGAGATAGAATTTTTTACAATGGACTAATTCCTTACTAGATTACGGCAGACAGTTACTTTATTTAGCGTAATAACTACGTCGAACATTGAAGCTGTTAGTCAGTTCATCCGCGATGATCTGCAAAGTTGATTTTAATGTTCTCCTGCACTGTTTTTCTGTAACTGAGACAAATTTTTTTCTTACCTACTTCTTAAAATTTCACAATTAGTTCCTAACATATAATTTTTCATTTCGGAACCATCAATATCTAATGTTTTACACTGTAGTCTATAATTTGCATCTAGCACTGATGTGTATAACTTGCGTATTTTCTTTAGAACTGTGTATTGTCCACATTTTACAGATATATTTAATCGCCAAATCTCGGGTATCTTCAATTAGGATTTGAAAATCTTGCAAAGTTACGTCCGGTAATTTTCTTCAGTGGATAGATACAGTGTTACGATGCTTTTCATTTGACTTTGACCTGCAGCAAAACATCGTCATCTGTAGCTGCCCCGTTTGGATAAGTTATATCTTTCCCCTTACGAAAATTTTTTATTAAATATCCATGTACCTTTCAGCTTGAATTTGTGGTGTTATTGAAACACAGACTGTCTGCCTTTTGCACGCTACAGTTAACGGCCCTCGGTACTTCACTAAACAATCAATTCTTTGCCACTTGAAGTTCGAGGTTTACTTTCATACTACGATTACAAAAATCAGTACTGTAATGGTCATGTTGGCCAAAACATGATCAGACGCGTTCCTTAAACCGCGCCTCAGCTGTTCAACATTTCCTGTCTTTCCTGGTCCTCATATAGCTACCCCGATCCTTCCTTTCACAAGTCTTCCCATTCTTGAGAAAGAACCACGCCAGTCACCTTCAACGTGGCTTACTTGTTGTCCTCTCAACAAACGCCTTGATTCAAGTGAAATTTTTGTGTCTTTCGAAAGTTAGTGCAATATATTCGGGAGTCATCTCACCATGTGGTTTGCTCACTAGAATGTCACGACATACATAAACCTAGCTTCTATTAATCTTGTACGCACTCTGGAATCACAGTCGCCAATTTAATAGCGATACTCTAGGTCATACTTCTCAACACTCCGAGAAAAACCTTCCACGATAATTGGTTGTTTCATAGCCGTGGGTTGACCACTGAAGTTCCAGTAGCACTTGTGTCCTGCTTCAGATTTCCCTACTGATTTGGCATGAGTGCATGCCGAGTATAATTTATTTCTTACTTCAATGTACAGAAGTTTCTTGGTTACAGCTACAATAGCCTGTAAAACTAATACTTTTAGTATCTTGCAGCAGCTACGCCACGAATATTACTACTTCTTTAAAATGGAAAATAATTGTTTACACACTTAGTTATTACTGTTTAAAATAGATTTCAGTGTTACAATAAAGCTACTTGTATAATTTATTAACTAACTCAATAAGATGTTTGCAGGCTTTCGCAACCATTGTTGATATTAACATATTGGCTTTCGAAGTTGAGCCGCGTTCTAGTGGCAGAAGATACTGACATTTCACCTTCCATTGTAGCAGGCATCTTCAGGGTTAAGTTATCAACTGAGGTCCAGTGGAAAGGCTAACTCAATTTACAGTGAGCGCGAGGGTCAGGTGGCTCAAACAATCACAATCCTCTTCTGCTGACTGGCTGAAGGGAAAGCCAATAAAAGCAGGTCACTTCTCATTGGCTACTTATCTGAGACTTCCAGCAGGAGAACCTCAGGTCAACAATAGGAGAACACTCATTTTTCACTAAGCACAATGTTAACATTGAAAATTCGGAGACCCTAACCAATATAAGCAATTACAGGAAAAAATAGTAAGAGAAGCAATAGAGATATGGAAACACGCACAAAATATAAATAGAGAAGATGGATACAAGTTATGTAACACCTGGACCCTACTATTTAACATGTAAACACAACTGCCTACAAGGGAGAAGGTAAGGAAAGGGGCAAACAAAAATAATAATAATAATAAAAATAATACACAACAAAATAAATAAAAAAAGTAATAAACAGACCTTCGACCAATACGAAAAATACCTCGCCTAATTGGCCAAAACCATAGCGAATGAGAAGTGACGTACTCTGATAGTCAATCACCTCTGCAGCCAATCAGGAGTGGACCCCAGTTGTCGCAAAAATAATTCAGTTAACTACCAACATAATTGTTTTTATCGGTGATTCGGGATAAAGTGAGCACTCAAAAAAGGCCTGATTATTTTATATTTCCTGCCAGTTCATATTTTTCCGCTGCATGTAAACATAAATATTGCCACGTGCTTTAATTTGCACAGTCTTGTACAACGTTTACATCTATATTACACTGGCCTGAAAATGTTATCAACAATAACCACTCATTAAATACACGGGTATTGAATACAATGTATAACCAACTAGCAGTAGGCTACACCCACGGCTTTGCTCGCGTGTATTATTCAGGATAGGTAGTTCAGTCATCAAGTGTTAGAATGACAAATCTGCTAGTTGAGTTAACTTTGCAGAAGGATAAGTAGCAATAGCTGTCCACGCGAAAAGCAGGCTTGAGTATGCCCTTGCCACTAACAGCAACTTCGCCTGGGCCTCTTATAGTCACCGCAAAGTTGACGTTGTTGGGTACAGACAATTAAATGTAAGAGGTTAATCGAATGAAATACGCTGTTTATGCGTTATTAAGACTGATTTCCCTCGAGCACAACCATTGGTGATGGTGCCCTCAATAACATATTTGTTTTTCAAAACCATCACTTGAAGTTAAGTGCCACTAGGTAGTTTTGGCGGGATAATGTTTCGCTGAAATATAAACGTATTTGGTGCCCAAACCTTGAGATTAGTTAGATGGTATATGTGGGCTGATGCTGTCGAGGAACTTCAGTACATAATGGACTGCATAATACATTTTCATCATTTTTTAACGATTTCATTCAAATTACACTAATGGCAACTGATCAGGACTCGGTCCCCACTGATCACATGTTCGAGAATTTTCCCTGTCGTCAAATACGTTTCTGAAAAAGAAAATATGTTAAGGTATACCTAAGAAGCCAACTTTCCTTTAAATAATAAGTAGGAATGGTGATTAATCGCAGGAAAAGTAGACTTGTTATCATTTCTGACGGGTTTATTTGGTTTCTGGTGAGCCCCAGTATGACTGGGACAGTGCTTATTCTAATGCGCTAAGGTTGAAAGTCTGTCCTTCGTCTGTAAACGACTCAATATTGCCACACATGCTTCGTAGAAGCGTACAAAGCACAGGATGCTGCACTGAGTTGGAGGTCACACTGGCAGAAAAAAAAGAGTCTCTCTATAGTTTCCACAGTTTCTAATCACGAGTTTCAAGAAATTTTCTAAGTACACAGTAGTTATGTACTTATATTATCTTATAAGTACTTTGTCATACAGCTGACGAAATCAATTGCTCTAAAATAGCGGACAAAAAAGGTCATCTTACAAACTACATGACTGATCTCATTATAAAGTAACAAGAAACAAATTTTGTCCAAATTAGATTATTGGTTTCTGAGTTATTGTAAGTTAAGTCTGAAGACCTCAAATGGTGCCAAATTTCAAAATGATGGACATTTGAGATTATCAGCGATGTGTAGCTCTCCACGCACTTTCAGGGTGACCTGCCAGAGACATAACCCGGACCGCCTTAGAAATAGTTCAGTGCTTTGGCCTCTCGATCACCGCAGTCCCACAAAATGAAATTAGTATAGACCTTATGCCCGCGTGGAACTTTGTTTTGTAGGAAAAAATACAACGATAGCTTATTGTGTTAATGGGATATAAAGTACACGGCGAAGATACATTTGACATCTTTTAACCCCCCAAAGCTTAACGATACCTCACTAGGTTTAAGAGATATCAAGGGAATCGGAAAAAATACATCTTCTCCTTTTTCATTCCTTAGTGAGTGCCTACGCCGCAACGTAAGGGAAATGCACTTCAAATAGAAAATGACGTCACCTGCCAGCTAATACCAACATGTGCTTACATAATAACACAGCAGTTGCCCGTAACGTTCGTTGCCTTATACTGGATTCTAACCCAAAACATCCTATCGGTGCTTCAAACAATGACGCCAATATAGATCGTCAAAATTCATAAGGCCCATGGCCAGCGATGCGTACGTATCGATAGGACGGCGAAAAGTAACATATTATAAATTATTTATCCGTTGTCACGCCTGTTTCTCAAGATTTCTGGAACAATTTACGTATTTCCGCCCCTTAAACAATCGAATTTCGAAAATCATGACATAGCCTTTTAGGTATTTACGGAATCTTCATTCCTATAAAAAACCAACTCGATATCTCAAAAGAAGTAAGAGATACAGATGATTAATTGAAACAACATTATATATATATATATATATATATATATATATATATATATATATATATATATATATATATTAATGCCCTCAGAGGTTGATTTATAAAAATTCCTGAAACTACTTTTTAGGGAAACGCGTAAGCTTCATTCTGAAGCAAAACTGACCTCAATAAATCAACAGATTTAAGAGTTATTGAGGGTCGATTGAAAACTCACTTTACGTCTTTCACACCCTTAATTATATAATTTCAAAAATTAAAAAAAAATTACGTAATATGCATTGTGAAAGCTTTATACGTAGTCAAAAATCTCATAGATATCTTAAAGAGTTAAGAGTTATCGAGGTTTAATCGAAAATACACTTAACCCCTTTTCGCGACCATAATTTTCAAATATTGAAAAATCCCTTCTTAGTGGATGCCTACGGAGACAGGGGAAGCCACCCTCAAAGTTTCATGTCTTTAGGTCTAGCGGTTTGGGCTGTGCGTAGATGGGTGGGTGAGTGAAGCACTTAATGTTATATACATGGTGAGGTTGAATTCGACCAACAAACCGTAGGAGGTGAAGTAATAAATACAAAATAAACAAAACACTTTGTATCTATATTCAATATTAACGACGAAGTAAGCTTTTGAAGTAGGGATTTTGAAACGATACTTCTCACAAAATATGTGAAAATAACTTGGAAGAACAATACTCTGAACATCGAGTTGTGTTGTTAGGTTCTTCCACTACATAGTTTCTGAGAAGACCTTCCACTTCTGTAAAAATAAATGGTGTGGCTACCTTCTACTTGCACATATCTTTTGTAACGTCAGGAAATCCAAACATTTAATTATGGTTAATTAAACCATGTGACTTACGTAACAAACACGATCCTCTTGTTGCAACTGTCTACGACCTATGTTTTCGATCAAAATGCGGTAAAGGAATAGGTGTACCTTTACAGAGCCTACAGCACTCACAGCACTGCGTACATGTGTGTTTGTTGTTCTCTGTGGACATTCACTGTAAACAACGTTTACCATATTTTAAATCAGCTCACCACCCCGATTCTTAAACATATATTTGGAACGAAAGTGTTATGACCTAGAGAGCTGCAACAAGATAAATTTGTTTCCTTGTTACGTAAGTCATTATGGCTCACTGAACCTTCAGCAAAAGTCCGAATTTTCTGACTGTACAAAACTTGTGCGTAACTAAACGGTGGTTATTCCTGTTATTTAATTAAGGGTGGAAAGTAGGGGTTTAGAAGAGCCTAACAACATAACGCGATGTTTAGAGTATTGTCCGTAGTAATTTAATTTCCCATATTTTGTGAAAATATCGTTTTAAAACTCGAACTTTGAAGGCTTATTTCTTCGTTAACATTAACTTAAGACACAAAGTGTGCTCTATATTTTGTGCTTAATATTTTCTCAGGAATCAACTCCCGGGTTAGTCGGTTGAGTCCAGCCCCATTCTGTATAGAGAAGATATAGGCAGTAAATAAAATTTGTGTACATACTGCCTATTATCTTTATTTGCTTCCTTCATTAAAAGGTGTGTGCCATATTTTAAATGGTAGGAATTTGCAGTCTAAGAGCTTCTTGTGAAAATGTCTGGAGCAATAGTGAAAATGTCTAGAGCAATAAGAGACAGCTTAAAAATAGTCGCCGTGTGTAATGAGCTATACATACATACATACATACATACATACATACATATGCGTACATACATGCATGCACACATATGCATACACACATGCATGCGTACATACATACATACATACATACATACATACAACACAATGGAGCTAGATGGCACAACGATAACATGTTAAACTCGCATTTGGGAGGACCTGGGTTCGATCCCCGGATCAGGCCATCCTGATAAGGTTTTCCATGGTCTCCCGATATCGCTCCAGGTGAATGTTGAGATGGTAACTTAACAAAGCTCACGGCTGACTCCTCTCCCAGCTGCTGTCATTGTACCAAGTTAAGTCCACTGACCTTACCTACAATGCATACACGCAGTACATGTTATTTACTATGCTTTATGTGTGCGCGTTGACGTATGGGTAGTTTCTAATTTGTTAAATAAAATTTAATTAGTTTTAATTTATTTTGTAAGTTCAAACATTTATTAATTAGTTGTATAAAAATTTAGACATATCCAAGAATGTACGAAAGTAGTGCTTCATATTCGTAATACGCTCATATGTAATATATCTAGCACCGTAATGGCGTAATACTTATTACCTTACAAGTCTAATAAACGTAACAATTTTTATTATTTGCACGTCAGTTAGCAAACGTAATCGTAACTGTTTACAAAGCATAACATAAGTAACTATTTTTTTTACTATTACAGCATCCATTAACGTTTTTACAGAGTATTTGGGACAATACATATTGACATACATCTTTGAGCTTGTTATACAACTGAAAAACTTATGAATGAAATTATCTGTGTACATGATAACTTCCAGTAACAATGAGCTAACGCACTTAAATACAGTGTAATAAACCTTTCAACTTCTTTATAGACAAGTGGATTATATCGAACCACAACATACTGTTCGAACCGCCGAGGTATTGTTGTCTACATCACTTTCCTCCCACCACGGCGACTCGGGTTCGATCCCTGTAGGGAGAGAAGTGTGGATTTTTTTAGTTGTAAATCGTGCCAAGCGATGTCGCTAGTCGACGGTTTTCTCGGTGATCTACCTTATAACAACAGATTTTCAATAATACTCGTGTTTTGATTTGAAAATATGTTATTTGACCCAAAACCTCTCGCGCAGAACTTTATCGACGTTGGACTTATTTTCAAATTAAAACATGAGTATTTTTTAAATTCGGTTACTATAGAGGCCTGGACATTTTCACAATAAAAACTATAGAAATTAAAGTTTTCCATTTTTATTAATTTTGTGGCTTCAAGACCTTATTATTCTAAAAACAGTTTCTTGTTAATATTTACTCGAAAGCAAAGCATACTACCGCCTAGTGCTGTATAAACAGACGTCCGCAAATAAAATATCTACTCAGCACAAAAGTATCATAGAATTGTGACAAGTAGTTCAGATGTTATCAATGATTGTGTATTACAGTCATTTGCTCGACGTTTTGTCTTTCCGTGCCACTAACAGCCCGCGCCATCTACGTTGGTGGTTGGCGAGTGGGGAATGTTTAAGAGAATATACGCATTCGTTACTACTACAGGTTTTATATTTGAATGCCCTGTGTACTTGAGGTCTATGTTTTCATTCCGGAGTATGCTGTATCTTAACTTAGTGCGCGGGTTCACGATATGCCTTCCACTTTTCCTAAAGCTGCCAACCGCCCACTAAAGTGGCGCGTATTGTATACCCACACGTTGAGCACACATCTACTTGTGGCATTTCAAATATATACCCGTAGTTGTATTCGTAGTGGTTTAAAACATATTCACATTTCATCTCAATTTCAAGTTCTGGATGTTTTTCCAAAAGCATTTTGTACTTGTGTCGGCAGGTCAGTCCAATTGCTAAATAATTGATGGGGTAGCTGTATAATGAGCAGTTTATGTTAAGTCCGACTCGATGACGGCATCAAGTTTTAGTATTGCCTCTTTCGAAATCCGATTTCGGTTATCGTGTTTACCACGCATATCAACTGGCTGCATTCCTTTCTCTATGAGGTTTGTACGTCGGAAAACAGCATTCCTCGAAGTTGAGTGTACTCTTAAAAATTCATTGGGTCATATTTCTATAGGATCTAATCGCTTCGTTTCAAAATACGTAAAACTATTGGTAAACTGCTTCGATCCCAGAGTTGTTGATCGATGACGACGTACATCATGATGGCCGATAAACCTGTTTAAGTATTTTATTCATATTTTGGTCTTCCACTGTAAACAGTGTTAATAGCATGTTTTATCATCAGTTAACATCGTGATGAACATTTTCTTACACCCACAATCTGATCCACTTTGATTTCGCTCTACTAACCAGCCAGTTGTAACTATCTCCTCAACTATTCACTTCGCCTATTTCATTTTGTCTTCTATACTTCCACTTTCCCTCCATTTCTTCACATGACTTTCACATTTCGATTCTCACTTAAATACTAACGAATTAACTGTTAATTCAAAATACAATACAGCCACCAGTATTTTGTTTTAAAACAAAACACTGCTAACCTTTAAATATCATCAACCATGGAGGTTGTGACATATGTTAACATTGAAATGTAAGATACAACAAACAGCAGAGCGCTCTGTCTGGTTATCGGAACACTACGTGAACACTGAGAACAAGAAAGAAAGCATTTCTGGAATGATTTCTTTCTGCAACTCATTCTACGCATTTTCTAGTAAAGGAATGTTGTCTTCAATTAACCCACTGGCTGTATCTACCCTTCAGGACATTAATTACTATTTCAGATCATTTGCGACAAAAAAGTGGAATCTTACTATTCTAATCTCATCGATTCAATTATTTGGGGACTTAATTTCGTAAATTAACTTTGATATATTAATTTTTTGCTATGCATAATTATCACTGTATTCTTTTTGAGAACAAATGAAATAACGACTGCGATCAAAGTGAATTTGTGATAGTAAATAATGTGTATTTCATTTACATTATAGGCCCGTACTTAGAATCTCTTACATAACAGACCTGCAGAGGATTTAAAACTTCAAATATAGTAGAGCTTGTAAATTGATTAAATTTTCACCGACCATCTGCCTTTAATATCTTAATATTTCCAGCCTCCAAAGTGCACCTAAAATTGTGTAATTACTTGTATTACTACCCTAATAACATAAAATAAGAAAACTACATTTCAATATCCATTCTTTTATTTTAAAGTTAACTCTAATTTTATATGTCGGCTTCCATCTGTCCTGCAAATATAAAGTTTCGCAGCAAAACTGCATTTTTCTCCTCCGAAAAATAAAATCTGAACAACCAGAAACCTGTTAAGCCTGCTCATATTTACACGAGGCAAAGCACGAAGAACACACAACACCTCTCTCCATTCTTAGCTACTGACGACCAACAGTAAGGTATTGTTACATTCAGTTATAGTTATTATTTACGAGCGCTACCAACCTAGGAGGCCTGCTGAATAAAAACGACGGGGATTTATGAGTTAAATGATATTCGTTTAGGCAGAGCAACTTTCCACGATTTCGCTTAAGGACAGAAACAAGTTTCCACACTAACATGAGGGAAATATAGCTACAGGAATTTAAGCCATGCTCTCTAGTTTATAATTTTTTTGACGATGATATTTTTTACACCTAAACGAGAGCAGATATTATAAATCTGTCTGGTAGTTTTGTTTACAATCGTCTTCGCCATGTTGGCTGTATTTGTTCAAGGCAGCGAACACTATGCTTTTAGCTAATTATGTAACTAACGTAATTTAGGTTAATTGCCTTTCCAGGCGAAACAGTATAATTTCGTGCTTTGAAAAAATTACCTATCTCGGCAAAAACTATTTTAATTCTTATTCAGACGTGACAATTGCCGCAAAGACACGTTTGTCGCCAGAGCATCAAAACAATATAAAACTTCAAAAATAAAATGTAAAGAAAGTGTTATTAAGGCAGAAATACTATTCATTTATTTTATTGTCAAACATAGCTAGGCGTAAAAAAATAATTATCGCAAAAACGGTATAAATTAAAGAGCATAGCCTTAAAAAGGGGAAAACCTCTTCAGTAGATGTATCAAATGTCTTTTGTAGTGAAAAAAGTTGTTTGCTCAGAGGGAACTTGAAATCAGCCTCTACTACCCTTATAGCAATGTGCGCCTCACCAAGATGAAGAAAAGCTCAATGGCGGTATTTATGTAGGTTCGTCAGATACTTAGCCATGTATAATATACATTTACATGCGATTTCCTACTTCTTATAACCCCCCGCCTTCTGAAGTAACGAGTGCATAAATCAGTTAAGTTAAGATTGTAGTAAAATTAAAGATGTCTGCTTTTGGATGTCCGCCGCCACTGCATTAAGGTCGAGGGACCTATGGTACAGCTTGCACTGCATCTGTCATAAGTGATACTGCGACTCAGAAGATGAAAGCTGCAGTTCATTAATCTAATTTGACGCGGCGGACATTCAAAAGCCAAGATAACTCAGGTATGGCCATGAAAGCCGGCAGCTTCATTAAGGTGGTCGCCTGCCAGGCCATAGAAGAACTTCGGTACTTGAAGTGAAGATATTTTGGTCAGCGCTCAAGGGCTTTCAAGTGGAGAAAAATAATAATGTTATATTTGCATAAAATAGGGTTAGTTTTGTAGACGTAACCTGAAAGTACATGTTCATCTTACGAAAGAAAAATTACCTCAGTCAGCTTTCCCAGTGGTATTTCAAATTGAAAAACTTGAAAACAGTAAACATAATGAAATGAAAAAAATCATATCAAAACTACATATCACGGTCTCGGCATGAAGCATATAAAAACGCATTATAAAATATTTTTGTATTAAATAAATGGCTAAAAGTAACACACATGTGCAAACTTTAGAATTTTTTATAAATACAAACATTTTAATAATGGGTTTTTACATATTAAAAACAGTAACTCTGGACATGTAGTTATAATGTGAATTATTGCATTTCATAATGTTTATTGGTTTTCAAGTTTTGTCTGAAGTAAAAATATGCAAATGTTTACTCTGAAATGCCGTTATGAGAAAACTGGCTACGCTATATAGGCCTATGTTTTTAATATGAAAATGTACACCCAAGTATTGTCAATAAAACTAACACTATTTCACACAAATATAAAATTGTAATTTTCCCCTCTTGAACATCCTTAAGAAGTATGGAAAGACAAAATGTCGAGCGAACGACTGGAATATTCAATCGTCAATAAAATCCGAACTACTCATCATATTTCGACGAAACTTTTTTGCCGAGTAGATATATTATTAGCGGACGTATATTTATACAGCACTAAGCGGTTGTATGATTTTGCTTTCGTGTAAAAAATTAAAACCGTTTTTAGAAAAAAAAGGGCTTGAAACCACAAAATCTACAAACATGGAAAACTTTAATTTTTATAACTTTTAATATGATATTATCCAGGTTTCTAAAATAACTGAATTTCAAATATCCTCGCGTTTTGATTTGAACATAATTTTAATCCCCCAGAACCTCTCGCGCAGAGGTTTACGGATATTAAAATGATTTTTAAACCAAAGTATGTCTAATATATTTTAGTAATAAAACGAAGGGTCGTTTGTCATAATTTCAAAACCATACTCTCTGCTATAACGTAGCCAGTAGGAACACAGTGGCTGTGCACACGTAACAGTGAAAGAGCACACCACACGGCTTAAAGAACACCAAAATAATATTAAGAAAGGTGAAACTGAAAAATCCAGACTAGCCGAGCATGTCTGGGAAAACATTCCTAGAATACTGTGGGAAGGTGCTACACCTATTACAATTTAGGCAAACCTACACAAAGAGGATAATAAAAGAATAGGCTTTTATCATCAGCAATAGTGAAGTCATCAGCCAACAAAGCATTGAAGTAAAAAAAAATATCTGGATTCCTTTAATCAACAAAGAAACAAATTTAAATAGAGACAATTAATCATTGTAGATTATATTTCCAAACCATTAGTTAGCAAAACAATAGACCTCATGCACGTGTCACAGTCAGTCAGCTTGAGATCCTCAGTCTGTACGTGCGTCTGAAGATGGGAACAGATACCACATCCCTAAACGTCGCATCTGTTGTCGCCTTGAGAAGCCTACTATATTTCTTGGCCGGTATTTTGTTGTTTTTTTGTGTCATCTTTCTCTAGTCGCCTGTACTCCACTTGAGAATTTATTTTGCGTTGTTTTGAACCTGTGTCGTATTCTGGGATATGACTACATTGCCTTCATGAATTATATGTATGTACGAGTATGTTGACTACAGCTTACTGGCTTTTATTTCTTTCTTTTTTGTTCGTTGTTTTATTGTAGGTTTTCTGTAATACAACATTTCCCCGCAACGGCGTTATGTCCAAAAAACTGTTCTGTTTATAGAATCACAAGTTAACTTAAATGCTAGAAGAACCGTACGTTTCTCACCCTTATCTACACCGCCTTTCAAACTCAGTTACAAATACTTTCACCCGTAAACATGAAGTGAAGATAAATATTAAGTAATACCAACATATAACAGCAGTCCTTACGAAGGCGCGGCGTACCAGTGAAATTGGCCGGGCATAAATCCCAGTTCTGCAGCTTAGTCGCCGGTAAAAGTTTAGGGGCGGGCTTTAACTTAGTTCCTACGACCCTTTGTTTTCCGCGTGGCAGGACGAACTTGGCGTGAGTAGGGCTGGGGGGTGAAGGGGGCGGTGGGCTGGCAGCTGGAGACACGGCGGAGAAAAATCCTACGTCATTTATCTTTATAGAGAAGAGAAAAACTTGGAGAGAAAAGCGCGATCATGATTGATTCGGAACCCTTATCGCTGTTGTTCACGCTTCTCTGTTCCGAGGTTCTTTGCAATGAAGTGGGAGGAGGTAGTAAGAGTGAATGGAAGAAACGAGAGAAGTGAGGGGCATGTGAGCAGTTAATGAAGAATTGCCACAGTCTAGATTCAGTACACTTACAACGCTGCATATCCTAGAGCCGCGGCATGTACAAGAATAGGTATTTACAAGCTACAGTATATTCGGACGTGCTCAGACAATTTTCATATCGCTTTCGGACAAAAAGTAGTTTTTTACATTTTGAGATGAGAATACTGGTACAGAATCGAAAATTGTGGAAAATTTTATGATTTCGAGTGTTTTTTTTTTGGTACCGGTAATGAAAATACGTAATTGTTTATAGTTTCCAAACTATAAAAAAAAAAAAAAAAAAAACGTAGGGCCTATAGCAATAACGGACTCACCGAGACGAACAAAAATGTCGGTGATAAAATATATGTAGGTTCAACACGTAATAAGCCTCAAATAATTAAATTTCTCATTTAAATGCCAATGCTTGTTCTCGCAAAGGCTCTAGGTTAGGCAGTGTCTTTAGCGTGGTAATGGAAAGGAGTACAGTAACTCTACATATCGTGCCTGTTAGAATGACCACTTACCTGACAGCGAAATTGTTACCTGCAACTTCACTGATTATGTGTTTAAAATGATTTAAGTTTACGCAGACTTTCACAACGTCCTTAATATGAAACGTTACTAATTTCACATAATTATCAATCATGAAGGAAACGAAAATAAAATCTTTGTTTAGTGATTACTGAATCTGTTTTTCATGAAACAATGTTTTGAAACAAATTGATTAATTTTGTAACATGAAAATTTTATAGCAAATTTACAATCTCAGTAGAAAAACTGTTTCAAATATGATTTTTAATACGTCACGTCATTACTAGTATCAAACTCTTTGGTTACCATAAAAACAAACACATTTATTAAAAAAGTTTCCTTTTCTTGTAGTTGTGAAAATATGTGGTAGTGAGATTTAATTCAAACAAATTAATTTATAAAAAATTTTAATACACATTACAAATTAAAAGTACACTGTATTACAATTATGAACACAGAGAGAGAGAGAGAGAAAGGAATATACAAATCCTTTTAAATCACGAATTGTATTGATATTGAATTTGAGAGTATTATTTTTAAATCCAAATTTTGCTTTAAAATTTTTTTTAAAAAGTTTAACAAATCTATAGAAGCAGATTTACTAGATCTGCTCACTTCCAAAAAAAAAAATACACGGGGAACCGGTGAAAAACAGTAATCTTTAAATCGGTATGGGCAAATCGCACACACACACACACACACATACACACACACACGTGTATATATATAGTACACGGGCAGGAGGATTGCTGACATCAGTAGTGCTGGGAAAATGAGATCACAGCGAACACACATCACCTTCAAGAACTTACACAACACACACGTGACGTAACGTATACAACTCACGTGGTTCAGCAAAAACGACAGTATTGGCTTCCAGCAGACACACTTCACAAGTAAAATTGCCAAATACGGAACTACACTACACATTCCAGCTTATAGCGGATGGCGACGGTCAACAAACAAACATGTAAGTATGTACGTGCGGCACGAACGAGAGAAATACACAAAATACAGTGGACACCGATTACAACATCTAACTACAACGGAACTGCTATCCATTACGTAGAAGTGCAATGAAAGGCGGTACTGACGAAAATTATTTTTCGTGAGAATACTGTAGGTGTCACAAAATAATTTTATAGTTCTTACGAAAGTATCTGTTCAGTAAGTAAGTATACTTAAATGATTTCGTAACAACATTTAGACACATTATGCTAAATGCAAGCAGCCGTTTCTACATTACAAGAGTGCTGGAACTAAAAAAATTGAAAACAGCTCTTCACCCTAAGAGGAGCGGCTCTGCATTGCAATTTTATTCGCATATGTTGAGCGGAGCGCATCAATCTTCGCAGGGAGGGACGACCTAGTTTCCCCCTCCTCCCTTCTCTACGCCTCATGATCTATTCAGAATGCTGAAAGAGTGAAGCAAGGCCTGGTAAGGTTTTGTGCCTGATGACAGCAGGAAGAGGCATGTGTCGTGAGAAGCGGCTGTGGAACATGCACCTCAATACAGTGACTGAGCCGTCTTTACATGTAGTGTACTCGTCTGGCTTAACATCCGAGGATAGGTACCGAAAAATAAAGTGGCACTATGACATATATTTGGCGAGACGAGTGACAACGTGACTAAGAGGTCAAAGTACCATTGAATATGTGCAAAAAATATGGCGCGTTGGCCCCAATCAAAAAACAAATAGCTGTGGGTAAATATATAAAATACTCAATTTCAAAAAACTTTATAACCAATATAATATTCTTAACTAAGTTCTCAAAAAAATTCTAAATTTCTGATGACTTAAAGTAAAAAATCTGAAAAATATCAACAATTTCACTAGCCCAAATAAAAAAAATTATAAATCTCTGTAACATTTACACACTACCTCTAACATACACGAGATTTGGGTAAGAACAGCATTACATTTTCTCATACCAAGTCGCAGTTACACAAGACCAGAACCACCTAAATTTTACATTAATAGAGCATAGGGACAGATTCAAAAATACTTAACATTAACCCTCCTAGCTTACACGCACGCAGTTTCTTCTGCAAGGTACCTGTACATATACTCACTCTCCCGTCCTCCTACAGTATTTTCAAACAAACACGGAGCTATCAGAATAATCTTCAGGAAGGTGGAAGAGTGCAGGTGGCATGGACACGTCTACCCTGCGTGGACTTGTCTACTCCGGAAGGGCTAGTCTACCAGCGTGTACTTGTCTACATGCATTGACTTTTCTACCTCTCGCGGTCTTTTCTACTCCTCGTAGAATATTTTGCTCTTTGTAGAGCTTTTTATCACGTGTGGACATTTGTACCACATGTGGACGTTTTTGCCACATGTGGACGTTTTTGCCACATGTGGACTTTTTACCCAGTATGCACTTTTCAAGACTTGTAAACTTTTTATCGCGTGTTAAATTATGTAACGTGTTAAAATTTTTATCACGTGTTAAAATATTTATCACGTGTTACAATTTTTTATCACATGTTAAAATTTTTATCACATGTTAAAATTTTTATCACATGTTAAAATTTTTATCACGTGTTAAAATTTTTATCACTTGTTAAGTTTTTATCACTTGTTAAGTTTTTATCACTTGTTAAGTTTTGTTAACTTGTTAACTTTTTATCACTAGTTTAACTTGTTAACTTTTTATCACTAGTTTAACTTTTAACAGTTGTTTAACGTTTAACACTTGTTAACTTTAATCACTTGTGGACATTGTTTACTCGCGGAATTCTTATCACCTGTAGACTTTTATTTACCTGGGGACTTTTTACCCACCGTGAACATTTACCTAGTGTGGAATTTTTTTTACTTCGTATGGACTTTTTACCCTGTGTGAATTTCCTACGCCATCTGGACTTTCACCCCTTGTGGACTTTCTACTCCCGTGGACTTTTTATCATGTGTAGATGTTTTAACCCATTTGTGGAATTTTCTGTAACTATTATTCTGTTTCCTTTCCAGTCTCCATATCATCTTGATTCGTATTTCACCATCTCTTAGATCAGTAGTCGAGAGCCAGCAACTATTACCGCAAGTAAAAAAAATTTCATCACAGCTACATACGCCAATTGTGTTTTAAGGCATAACTAGTAGTATGCTGAGACAAATAATAAAATACTTTTGTTCTATTATCAGACAGTTGTTTACCAAATAAAATAGTTCTAGTAACTGACTGGCTAGTATTTTGTTGTTTTTTTATGAATATCTCAGAAACGGAAGTATCCCGTCTCAAAGAAAATAGAAAATGTCTGCTAACATCTATGCTTCTATTAGATCTGTACAGTCATACCAATACACTACAGATTGCCTTCGTAACACCAGGAACAGAGTAGTCAGAACACCATGGCCTGGAGTTCAAGTACGTTATCGTTGCAGAATGCCAGCAGAGCGATAGATAAACCTGGCCAAGGCCGACATCAGCCGCTCAGGCTGTGCAGGCGACGAGGCACTGTGCCGCACAGAAATAAATTCACTCAGTACACCATCCTGTCCCTCTTCCACGTAACTACCCCGGGTTCAATGTACCCACCCCTCTTACCCTACACCCAGCCCTTGCCGTGGGAATTTATTTCTGACGCGAGGCTATTTCGGAAATCACTTCCACTCCTCTCCTTTCCATCCACTCCAATATGGCCGACGACTTGTCCAAATCCAGGCAGAATATATTTTCTGCTATCGATTACTTCAAAAGCACTATCTGGTATTGGAGGCAGCGGCGCCTGACCAGCGGCGTAGTAAAAAAAAAAAAAAAAAAAAAGCAAAAGTAATCTCGTATCTGTATACGGGCTAATGGGTGTGTACAGCCGTCACAAAAATTAATATATTGTAGCATCCACTTTATTAAAATATTACATGTGAAACGATTAAGGGCGCACTTGTACATTATTGCAAATGCACCTTTTAAGTACATGCTAACCAACTAAAACAAATTGTTTCTTTTCAGTGTTTTAACAAAACCGAAATTATGGTGTTCGAACAGATTAATTCGTTCCGTTAGCTGCAATATGAAGTCCAGTATTTCGTAGTCCATGCTGGCCTCCGTAGCATAGTCGGTTAGGCGCTCGTCTACTGTGTGACAGGTCCTGGTTTCGATTCCCGGCTGATATGCTGTCTCTTCACTCATTTCACCCTCATCGGCTCTTAAAAGAGTGCAAGTGGGAAAAAATCATAATTTTATATTTGTATGAAATAGTTTTATCCTTACGTACATTTACATCCTACAAAAAAAGTAATTAGCTGAACCAGTTTTCTCATAGTGGCACTTCAAAGTCAAAATTTGCACGTTTTTAGTTCTTATAAGCCGCACAAATCAAGGAACATAAATTAATTCACATTTAAACTACATATCACGGGCCGCTATTTGACATGTTTTAAAATACATGCTTTTTTTTTTTTTTTCATTAAAAAAAATCCATGCAAAAGACAAAGTAATTCAAAATTTCAGGAATTTTTTTAAATACAAAACATTATGTCATGGATTTTAAAACCATGCCAAACAGTAGCTAGTGACATGCAGTTTCACTGTGAATTTTTTAAATTTATGTATATTCATCGGATTTTCCGGCTTATAAGAACTTAAAACGTGCAAATGTTGACTTTGAAGTGCTGTTATGGGAAAACTGGTTGAGATGTTATTTTGTAAGGGGAAGATTTATTCTCAAGTAACGTCTGCAAAACGAACACTATTTCATACAAACATAAAATAAAGAATTTCCCTCACTTGTACCTCGTGGTTAAAGGGCCATATAACGCTCTCACCTCACCTCACAGTCCATATACTACATAGCTACTTGGTAGTCATACATGCTGGTAAAACAACGACGTAGATCAAGACTAGGATGTAAACAGTTACTGGTATACTCTTCAACATAAATATTTGGATGATGATAATAAATAACAAAACAATAAATTATTTTCATTCATATCGCTTATTATCTACCATTTTGTAAGCAATATCACGTTACACATACATAACACTTCTCTCATATTTCTTCCATGCCACAACAACGTTGCCGACACATTTTTTACACGAGTAGAATAAAACCTTTGTACGCAAACATCACGGAAATGCCGCTTATGTTAACAACCAAGATGCAATCAAGGTACTAGAACGCGTCCACCTATCATCAGAATTTTCGTTCACGGTAATCGTGTCGGAAATTTAGAAAGTTCCCTTCTCTTATTCTGACACTGTACATTTACAAGTAGGTTAAGTAAAGTAGTTTTTACCCAACCATTTAAAAAATAGCTTCTTATAATACCTTATTACCACGGTTTCTGAATATTATTGTAGCACACGTGATTAGTTTCATCATTATCATTAAAAAAGTATTTTTGTTGCATTATTTTTATTGTATTTTATTTCCCCGCGACAACGAAATCATCAGAGACAATCACAAAAAACTTTACACAGGACAGGAACTTAGAGAGGAGTTGGCCATGGCCATTGTTGAGTAACTATCCCTGCATTCACCTGGAGCGATTTCAGCATGCCATGGAAAACTGCAATCAGGTTGGCCGGAACAGAAGATCGAAACATCGTCTTATCGAATGCGAGTCCATCGTGTTACCGTTGCAAACTTCACGCATACCTGTATTAACTACATGTTTTTATTTCATGGTCAATATTTAAATAAAAGTAGTAAAAGAGTTCTACATTTATAAATTAAAGTAAAAAAACAGTTTGCGTACAATGATAATAGTCGATTTTATGTTTTTTTAAACACACAAAAGTCAAGTCGTCTAACTAATTTGTATGTGTGTACTAAAAAATTTATTAAATTCAGAAGTATAATTCCTCGGATATGACATGTTATTTAAAAAACATAAAAAATTGCTAAATAAAACTATGAACACAGAATGAATGAAACACACAAAAGTCAAGTTGACTTGGTATGTCGTAGATGTGTACCAAGTTTGATTAAATCCTAAAAAATATATTTCCTCAGATGTAATATTATGTTAAAAGATAAAAATTTGCACAATTTAGAAAACATGAACATACTATGATTGAAACACACAAAAGTAAAGCAGGCTGTGTATGTAGTCCATGTGTAACAAGTTGGAAGTAATTATAAAAAATAATATTTCCTCAAATACGTCATATTATACCAAAAATATAAACATGGCTGCCATTTTGAAAACATAAATACATTATGATCGAAATAAACGAAAGTAAAGTCAACCTAGTATACGTATGTTTAGAGTTTGATCTAATTATATTATATATTTCCTAACATGACATATTATTATAAAAATATAAAAAAGGCCACCATTTTGAAACTATGTATACCTACTGAATGAATGAAAATTCAATTCATTTTACTAGGTTCTTTATGTGTACCCAGTTTGATGAAATTTTAAAATACGGTTCCTTAGATATCTAGCCTGATCGCAAAATGCTAAAATGGCCGCCATATAAACCGAGCAGAAACGAAATATATAAATGTCAAGTCAGGTTACTAAGTACTATCTGTGTACAAAGGTTGATAAAATTCATTTCACTGGTTCAACATTTTTTTTGGGACACACACAAACACAGGAAGGTGATTTCATGAGCCTAATTTTTCCTTCGGAAAGCAGGCTAACAAACTGATAAATAACTAAGTACGCAGAACAATGATGAACAAAGGAAACAATGAGCACGCACGCACAAACCTACATCGTTAACACATACATTTCAACAACTGTTAAGTACGCATCGGCCTCGTAGCGTAGTCGGTTAGGCGCAGGTCAACAATCCGAGAGACTCTGGGTTTGAATCCTGTCTCATGCATGAATAGTTCGCTGTCCCTTCGCTTTTCTTAGCCCTCATAGGCTCTTGAGTATTTCATGTTAAAGGGTCGTAAAATCCTCTCACGTTTTGAGTACGCTTTAATCATCAGATTACACACACGCAACTATCATTTTGTCAGCAGAAAGAAATTATTTTGACAGTCAAAACACTTGTCTCAGTAAAAATTAAATTTTCATGACTTGCACGAAGTGAAGATACAGGAACCGGACACCTGCAAGTGAAACTTAAGTACGACTTCAGAATTGACTAAAATAACTGCGAGAGATGAGGGTCTATCAGTTGCATTTCGACACTGCTTTAGAATTTAGAATTTTCTGTATTGATGAGGATTAGATTATGCATTGATCAAAATACGCAGGCATTTTTTAAACTTCAGCAGTACTAAATTAACGTTAAAAAACCAACTTGTTTCATTAATTCATTTCCAGCCAGTTGAGTTCCGTGCAAACAATGCTGACACTCTTGCCAGGACGTATCGCTCCAGCAAGTACACAACTGCCATGTTGTACACACGAATACAAAAAAGGAGCATTATAGTAAAAACAAACGCAAGTTGTTCGGACGATGCCACCCCGACAATCGATAGTAAGTTAGCAATAATTAATATGCCGTTTAAAAACAACCACTTTGCGACCGTTACTGTTCAATAATAATAATAATAATAATAATAATAATAGTTATTATTATGATTATGATAAATAATAACAACAACAATCAGTGTTCTAGTGAAATGTGTTATGCACCAAGCGAGACGGGACATTTTTTCCTACCATCTACTAAACAAGTCACAACAGCTCTGGCACCGACTACGTAGGCCTATCATAAATATGGGATATCATATAATTAGTTAACAGACAACGTCGGCGTGTGCTTTGAAAGTCAAATTAATTTAGTCATTGCGCCACGAACAATAACATACCTATACGTATTCTAGCCATAGCAGCATTTCAAAGAGACATATTTAGTTCTATGGAGCGTTTTACTTTGAACTATTCACTTAAATAATAACTTAATGTATTTTCAAGCAATAAACACAAATTCCGCCACGGGAAACAAAATAACGTTATGTATGTCGTAAATGAAAGATAAAAAAATCACGACTACAACAGATGCAAACAGAAGCAGGCTAGAGAATATGGCGTGAACCAGAAACACAAACAACTCTGTAATGATACGTAACGATAGAGAGGACTGAACGCTAACACGCACGTAATGAAGAATACATTGCCAAACAAAACTGTCCGTATCTCGTAGCGGGAAAAAACTCATCTCTGGTACTACAAAGCGCCAGTTCTGCCACACATTGTCCACTATTTCAATAAAACCCATACATTATTGATCTCACGAGCATTCTGCATTGCGGCCACACAGTCATATCACGAGGTATCGCGGGACCGAGACAGATAGGCTTGCACAGGGCTAGGCTAGAGGCGTTGCCAAGACCTTGGCCACAACACCTGAAGAAACCCTCACTCCCCTTAAGAACTAGTGGAGGGTTCAGAGCACAACTATACCAAGTCCATTAATTTCAGTAACGAGAAACACATGCTTTAAGTGTTTTGGGCATAAACAATTCCAGGGGACCAAAACTAATAATGTATAGTGTCACAATTACGTATGAGGTATATAGTTAAATACTGATCATACTTACATCTCCAACATGCATTGCACACATAACGAGAAAATTGACTGGAAATGGACTTGGTCTACTTGTGCTCTGAACCACTACAATAACAATGATCACTTGTATTATCTTTGACTTCAAGCGCATGTAATGCCCGAGAGTTACCCTTTTATTTCCAATCTTTCCTTAAGGGCGCCGTCTACCCGCGCGTGAGAGGCTCAAAAGCGACGGAGCAGTAAGGTCGACCTTGAAGCGCGCATCAAATGCCGCGTCGCCTCAACGAGCCAAGCGCTGAACTAGCGTGCAAGGTTCCCGCCGAACTGTTTTTACTATGGGCTTTGAATATATATACTGGGTAGAAGTCGCGAGCCTAGGTTAAATTTTCTAATACGGTGTTGGTGAACTTGGATAATCCACCACCGCAATCGCCACCGTCGCTAGGGCATCACCTTGTGCTGGCTCCTAGCGGACAATGGTCGAACTCTTCAAACCCCCATCCCCTTCCACATCCGTCCTCCAACATGCATTGTCCT
>PNEQ01024296.1:0-25687 GCA_003012365.1 Medauroidea extradentata | reverse complement strand
GTTGCATATCTGCTAGCATTTGATCAATATTATGGCCAGTGTACATTAGGTTGGTGTCATCCGCATACATTGTAAGCTCCCCTTTAAAACTGCAGTCTTGTAAATCATTAATATATATTAGAAATAAAAGGGGTCCCAGAATGGAGCCTTGTGGCACACCACTTTTTACTGTCATACTATCACTTATTACTCCACCTAGGTTTACATACTGTGTTCTGTTTTTTAAATAATTTACAAACCAATCTAACGCTGTCCCCCTAACTCCTGCACATTCCAATTTTTTTAGCAGTATTGTATGGTTTACTATATCAAAGGCTTTTTGTAAATCGATGAAAACACATGCAGCTACTCTGTTGGCATCAATTGTATATTGTATTTTTTGTACAAAATCAACAGCTGCTGTTTCTGTACTACTGCAATTTCTAAATCCGTATTGTGAATCTGCAAAGAAGTGATTTTTTCCAAGAACCCTAAGAGTCTAGCTTTCATTGCGCCTTCTAGGATCTTGGAGAGGCACGGAAGGATTGCTATGGGGCGATAGTTCCTTGGATTTGTTTTTTCACCATCCTTGTATATCGGTACAATTTTTGCCAATTTTAGCTTGTCTGGGAATGCACCATCTTGGAAGGACATGTTTATTAATTTTGATATGTGACTGCTGAGATTATCTTTGCAAGTCTTTAGTATTATGTTGGTAATTCCATCTTTTGTAATATTTTGCTTATTTTTTAACTTTGTTATAAGTCTCTTAACTTCCTCACTATTTGTAGGTGTCAGATATAAGGAAGTATTGTTTGTAATAGTTAAGTTGAGGCTGTTATTGGGAGTGTTTTGTTGTGATATTGTTGATGTTATGTTAATGAAATAATAGTTGAAAGAATCACATATTTCTTTAGCATTAGTGAGTGTTTGAGTATTTATAATGAGGCTGTTACATTGTACATTAGATTTGCTTGGGGTTCCATATATTATGTGACAATTTATGTCATTGATAATTCTCCATTGCTTTTTACAATCATGTCCAACGGTTTGGAATTGGTTTTCATAGTGAAGTTTTTGTAAATGACGTTTTTGGTGGGTTATCTGGTTTCTACATAGTAGATACTCTTCTTTAAGGAGAGTATTATTTCCGTGTTTCTTTAATTTATTGTAAAGTATGTCACGCCTATGAATGAGCTCTAATAGCTGGTCTGTAATCCATGGTTTTTTAGGTTGCTTTTTCTTACTATGCCTACTAATGGTTTGTTCACTATGACTTGCTCTACTGTTTTGTATTGCAATTTGCAAATTTTCCTCGAATTTGGAATATGCTTCGTTTGTGTTGTTGGAACTATCTATTCCTAGTTTGAGTATTTCCTCATTTAATTTACCGTAGTCTAACCTTGATAATCTAGGCCTGGCAATTGTTTCCCTTCCTACAGATGTATGTTGACCTAACTGGTTTTTTTTCAGCTGTTCTCTATATATGCTCACTAAGAGCAGCATGTGATCACTAATTTCATTTGCAACAGTAGCAGTGGTTATTTTTTGTTTAATTGTATTTGTTAACACATGATCTATTAGTGTTGCACTTGTTTCAGTGACCCTGGTTGGATGTTTGGTATTACAAGGAACATAACCATACATAGTGTATAGCTGTTTAAAGTTTTGAGACAATTCATCTCTCCTAAGGGTATCAATATTGAAGTCTCCAATTATAATGCTATCTTTACCCTTATTATGCTTAGGTGTTTATCTAGGGATTCAAGGAATTCAACACTGTGTACCCGTGAAGGATTATATAATGCTGTGACATATAGCGTGCCAGTATTGTGTTTTTGTGTTATTTCTACTGTTATTCAACTATGACAATCCTCTATTTTTGATACAATTCTATAGTCTAGGTTCCTATTTACAAATATTGCACAGCCACCACCTGATTTTTCTCTGCATGCATATATGCTGTTAAAATTTTTTAAATTATAATATTTGCAGTCATTTGCTTGGACCCAAGTCTCAGATACACATATTAAATCTACTGAGCTGAGTAAATGTAGAATTATCTCTAAGTCGTCTAGTTTGTTTTTTAATGATCTGGCATTTAGGTATAGGACTGCTAAGTTATTGTCACTTGATAACTGCGACTGGCTGTCATGGATGTATTCATGAAGGGTATTGTACTGTAGTTCATTCACTATATTACAATTCACACTTTTGAGAATATCTCCAGGTATGTAATCACTTTCCATTTGCACTTGGGTTGTTTTGTCGCATGATGTTCTTTATGTCGTCCCCTTTCATGATCCTGAATACCTTGCTGCTTTCATTTTCGCGCACAAAGATTTTGCAATCTTTAGTCCAGACATATTTGAACCCATTCGATTTGAGGTCTCGTGCCTGCTTATACAAGGACTTGTTAAGGATCGTTAGGTGTTCGTTTATGTAAACAAGTCTTGTAGGCGCATTAACTCCAAGGTCAACCGAACGTAGTGGCTCTTTTCTAGTCTTTTTTGCTCCCAGAAGCTCATTCTTTTTGTCCCTGCTGACAAATTTCACTAGAATTGCAGGTGGGAGTTCACTTTTTTGCGAGGGAAGACGATAGCAAGTGTCAATATCAGAGGTTGAAATATTGACTTGCAGCTTGTCCCCGATTTTTTTAACGATCTCTCGTGGATTTTCATTTTTTACAAATGGAACACCATGGATCTCTAAGTTGTTTATGCGCAAATACTGTTTTATGTTTTCATTTTCATCTTTTATAGCCGAGAATTCATTGAAGATTTCATTTTTTTGTCTGTCTAGTTCAGCAACCTTGGCCTGTAAGGTACTGTTTGCTGCATTTGCTTTTACAAGTTCTTCTCTGACTTGCCGTAGCTCTTCCCTAAGTGAATTTACACTGTTCTCATGGGTTTTTCTTGCCTGCTGTTGTTCTTCGGCGATTTCGTCAAGTTTCCCTAATTTTTTTAGCACTTCCTCCAGGATTGTGTTTGTTGTCATTGGGAAATTGCTCTTGTTACAGTTGGCATCACCTACCTTGTTTTTGTTGAGGTACTCGCTCTCGCAATCGTTGCAAAACCACTTTTGTGATTTGTCTTTGCACAATGTCTTGAAACGTTTTTTGCTTACGTTCACACATGTTGTATGGAACCACCTCCCACAAATCCCATCACATCCAACACTATCTGACCCCTTATCAAATTCAGTTTTGCACAGACCGCACACCTCGCCCGCATTCCCCGCCGCCATCTATAAAACGTGATTGGCCTGAATTTTAATAAAAAGGGTACATCCATTAAATCCGTTGTTAGTTCTAAGCAAGAGCTTGGTGTGTTAACATGTAAAAACTTAATTTTTCTTGAAGGGCTCGGCTTCGCAGTTTGCAAGTATGAACGCGGACATTTTAAACATTTAAGAGCCAGTAGGCTATGAGGACTTTATTACGAAAACTGAGTACCATACATACTGTCCACTTTCCATTATTGCATGGGCCATACACTCTTTAATCTGAAATTTGTATCCCAGTACAAAATCAGGATGTGTATACTATACCTTCCAATGCTTTCCTAAAAATCAAAGGCACGTTCACAAAGGTGAATGGAAATAATCCCACATAGTCCAAGCTCATCCACAATGGCATACTATACATGATCAGTAGAATATCCTACGAGCTCAAAGGGACAAAGACAGGACATATGCGAGACGTAGCGTTACAACACAATAAAAAACAATCTTTGCTTTACTAAAAATGAGCTACCTGCGGCCAAGATACATGTGATTGTGAATACAAAACAGGAACTGGTTATTTTGCTGGCCAATACACAGGCGAACGCGCTTTACGAGACAGCTGCAACGCCTGAAGCAGTACAATTATCATTGCTATCAGTAGAGTGGTTCCTGCCCAAATTAATGTTACATTTATGAAATGTATAAAACTCTTAAAATATGTCAGAAAAGATATAACTTAGATATTGCTTTTCGCTCATGGTCGCTTGAAATGTATCCCAACATTACTCAGTCGATGCATGTAAATTGGAATGTAAAATCTAGCCTTGTTTCTGAGTAACCTGGATACTAAATTGTAGCATTTCGAACAAATAAACAAAATACCATTGCCACAGATCGAGATTTTTGACCAAGTCAAAATAAAAAATGTAAAAGTTTATCTCAACTTAGAAAGTTATAAAAGTGTAGATTTAAATGCGGATTCCACAAATGAAAAGTATTGCTCATCTATACAGAATGTACCATATTTATTTGCATTTTGCTTCATATGTATTTTGACCAAACTTTTGGCCCAAAAAATGGGGTGCAACCATTGAGGGGTTTTAAAAAAATTACCTTTAAGGTTGTTTGGTATAAAATATAACTTAACCTAAATGTACATTTATTCCCCCATATTTGCTTGTCCATAGCATGACCATTTCTCCAAAAAGAAAGAAAATGTTTTCTGGGGTGCACAGTAAACACGTGAAAAATAAAAGACTAGAAAATCTTGTTAAGGGGGGAGTTCACACCAAAATTGAATGGTTTTAATAATTTTTATTTTATACAAGATATGGTTTTTACAGCAATGAAAATTTTCTAGCTTTCATAGTTTTTGTACAGTGGCATGTTAAAAAAAATTTGCATAAAACTGTTTAATACACGAAACGAAAACCAACTGACTTACAGAAATGAAATAATTCACACTGAATAACAGTGTCAAGGACTACGTCAAGAGATATGTAAAAGTTCTCAGTGACACTTTATGTATTTTTAAAAAAATATTTAAAATTGACAATTTTTTGTTTCAAATTCAACAATTTTTTAGAAATAGAAAATGTATTCAAATGTGATTTTCATACATATCATGATGTAGCCCGTGACACTGTTATTCAGTGTGAATTATTTCATTTCTGTAAGTCCTTTGGTTTTCTTTTTTTGTATTAAACCGTTCAATGCAAATTTGGGCTTTGACTTGCCATTATACTTAAAGTATAAAAGCTAGAATATTTTAATTGCTGTAAAAAATATTCTCAATATATATCTATAAAACAAACCATATCTCGTATAAGTATAAAATTTTTCAAAACTATTAAAATTTTGCAGGGAGCCCCCCCCCCCTTAAGCCATTAATGTGCGTAACTATGTGAAACTCAAACTCATTTAAAATGACCCCACATAAGACGTTTACATTTTACGGTACATTACATGTACGTTACTATTTCCAGTGTAAGTAGTTTATAAAATTTTAATTCACGCTTAAAAAATCGCAACTCTCCAGATGCCTCTACATTATCAATAGCGCATCATCAACCAGGAAGCATGACTCATCGTGTCTGGCGATAGGTCATGTAGGCACTCTGAAGGATCTAGGTCCGCATGCCGTGAAGACTGGTACCTAGATGCTCGGTTCAGTGACAATTTTTCGTACGCACAAAATACATAGGATCTAGGTGTGCACGCCATGACGACTGGTACCTATTTGCTTGGTTTAGCTGCCATGTCTTGTGTCTTACAGGCACAAAATAAGGAGGATCAAGGTGCTCGCACCATGCAGACTCGTACCTAGATATTCTGTTCAGTCGCCATGTCTTGTAGGCACGAAATACGGAGAATCTAGGTGTGTGTGCTGGTGCGCCGCGCTTCCAAGCAACGGAGGTTTGCAACGGTCATGTTTTTCCGGAAATGTCGGACACAATTCTTTTCTAGATTCCACAATTTTACCATTCTGGCCAAGACATTTTCTCACTTAATGCGATCACAAATGCTGGTCCCTTGGAAAATGTCTTAACAGAGATTTACTGCATAGTGTCTCCCATCGTAAAAGATGGGATGCAGCTATTATGAGGGTTTTTTAAAATACTGCTTTAAACCTTCAAAATAATGGTGCAGCCATTATGTGACGGCGCATATTATGCAAGTAAATGCGGTACACACAATTTCAACAAAATTATTAGGTAATGCAGCATCACCTATGCTAGAACTGCAAAACTTTATAAATAAAGCACCTCTTCTAGTCTTTTGACATTAGTAAGCAGGACGACAGAGTTAGAAGTGGCATTATTGACTGCAAAATCGAAATGACAGCTGAAAACATAACTGCAAACACTGAAGCAAATGCACTTATAATTCACGATAATCTTGTAAGTTACAACTCAAAAGATTGATAGGATACATTAAGGAAATTTCCACAGTCTATGCTAATAACATGACGAGATCATGCATATTCCTACCAACTTTTCCCTAGCAACTGTTAGATCGCAAAAGTCAAATTGCAAATAAATGGCTGCCAGACCATTATCACTGTCTGTCGCAGCAATATGGTAGTATAGAATATAGTAAAATACGTGATAATTTAGCAGAAATGGTGATGGCAAACAATGATGTATTTGTTGCTGGCGCAGAGTAAAAATAATGGTTGAGTATACACTGCCATGAAAATATACAAATTTGCGACCTACGAAACCAATTTAACTGTTTAAAAAATTAAAAAAAAATATTTAGATATTAATCATAGCTGCGATGCCTGTGATCAATATTTGACCTGTCCTAACCTAAATGCATTATTGTGGCAGTGGACTTTGAGATATGGATGGGGTGATTGCTAATAATACAAGGTGCAAGTCAGTGGAGGTGATGGGGGACATTCACATATACATAAATGCTTTGACCATTCGTTTTTTGAGCCAGTATCATCAACAGATGCACCGCAGTAGTATCATGGCAGACCTCAATGCCAAATTAAACCAATCAGTGGCATACAAGAAGTTGGCTAATTTAGAAAAAGGTAAACAAATAAAGCTATTTATTGATTATAGAATCAATGTACGGTGGAAAGTGCGTAACATGTATACAGGACAATGAATTCCACGAACTTTTACCAAAGTGATACGTGCAGATATTCAGTACCTTTGACGAACTGAGCAAATTTACATTACACGTTACATATGGAAGATTGAAGCCGATCGGTAGCGGAAAGGTAATGCATGTTTTAGAGTTTTCACCAGTGTAGAAGAACACATGTATGTGACATTCTATCCACTAAACATTACTTAGTATGCAGTTATTTGCGTCTGCTACAGGCGAGTTCATTTCCAACCTGCAGGCCTTCAAGGACAATTAGAAACTTGTAATGGACTGGAACACTGGGTATGTTATAATGAAGAAAACTGTACAAATATGATAGCTGTACCATGTTATTTTATCACCTGCCCAGTACCTATATCATTTGAGACCGAATACATGTTTGCAGACCACAGAAAATTTAATGAAGAATACAGAATACGAGACTCTACAGCAGCGGTGGTTCGAGGACACCATATATTACAAGCAGACTACGGAAGAAGGGGCAACTATAATTTGGCAAGAGTCCTGTATGGGAGAACTTCACACCACCATATTGGAAGAAGGAAGACTGTACTGGTGAACTGTATGTACAACACTAACATGTAAAGTTTATTTACAAACTTCTGTTTAAAAAAAAATGTACAGTGCCTCGCGCTGAAACATCATGTATGTAAGTCAGTATTACAACATGTTGTCAGATGATATCTCTATGGAGGGAGAAATTATTTGCAGAAGTTGGCGTACATGCATGTCAACAATGTGCGGTCTTCTATCTCGCCTATGTAGTATTGGCAGTCATAACTGACTGCAGTAGTGTTGTAAACATCCTAGTGCAGTGCACTTGACCAAGGCAGTCACCCGTGGATCATGGCCGCTTGTTGTTGTGTAAATAAGCGGTATCAGTAATCACCTTGTAAATGTAACAACTGGCAACGAGGATGGGATGTTTGTGTGTTTTGCGTAGGCGAGCGGTGCATATGTGGTGACGGTAGTAAGTTAAATTACAGCGCGTAGAAACCATGTAAGGTTGAACCACAGTGTTTTGGGTTGTGGCATAAAACGAGCGGGAAGATCGAACAAGATCGCGTTAGTGAAAATCGAAGAATTCAATGATGTGGAAGGAGATTTCGAGTGCTATGTGGAGCGGCTGGAACACTATTTCCAAGCGAATAAAATTAAAAGTGAAGAAAAATGTGTGTGCCAGACAAGCCGGGAACCAAGTCATACGACGAGCTTGTGTTAATACTATCCAAGCACTATCACCCCAGAAAATTGTAATAGCCAAGCGCGTAAAGCTATTACGGACGAAACAAGGAGAGTCGGAAAGTAAATTGGAATACGTGATAACCCTACAATAGTTGTCTTTGTCATGCGATTACGGGGGATTTTTGGAGGAAGAGTTGCGAGATGCCTTTGTCAGTGGGTTAGGCAACGAAGAAATTGTGCAGAAACTGTTGGTGGAGGAGCAGCTGACCTTCCAGTCAGCACTGGAAAAAGCCTTAATAATGTAGACAGCAGTGAAACAGTCCAAAGAATTCAGACCGGAGAGAGGGCAGCTCAAACAAGGTGAGTCGAGTCGAGATGCCAATGGTACATTTGTAATACAACAAAGACAGAGGGGAAGTGGAACAACAGGGAGTGCTCGTGAGGCTATTGGCACGAGACCGAGGTCCAGACAGAGTCAGCAGAAAAATTGCTACAAGTGTAATAGTACAACACACGTGGCAGCCCAGTGCCCATTCACAAATTACGTGTGTGACAGATGTAAAACACGAGGTCACATTAGGAGGGCTTGTAAGGCACAAGGAGTACAGTATGTGGAGGAGGCCAGCATGGAAGACTGGGACTTACTAAACATTGATTTTAGTCACGTCAAGGGTGATACTAACAAATTCAAGGTAGACATGCGGCTAAATGGATACCAGGAATAGATGATAATTGACACAGGGGCTGTAGTATCCGCGTGTTCGGATAGCATGCATAAAAAAAATGAGATCACGTGCATTGCGTAACACCAGGTTAAACTTGAGAACATATTCGGGGCAGCCCCAGCACATCATGGGGGAATGTCTTATTCCGGTAGAATACCAAGGTCAGAGCGTAACTCTGCCGATGGTAGTGGTGGACAGTCAAGGGAAGCCATTACCTACCATGTTGGGGCGAAATTGGCTGTCCTCATTGCAATTGGATTGGGAAAATACGGCAAAAAAAGTGGAAGGGACCCAACCGCGTGAAATTCACCAAGTGCGCGATCAGCGTTTCTCCAGAGGGCGGGAAGAAATCATCAGTCAGTGGCGATGCAAATACAAATCTGCCGAAGCAGAAGTTATCTCCGGTGCAGAAGCAGAGGTGGTGCTTAAAGAAGGTGCCGTTCCTGTGTTTTGCAAGGCACGAACGGTGCCTTTCGCAATGAAGACAGCGGTGGAAGTGGAGCTAGACAGTTAGGTGCAAGCTGGAGCGATTTACCCAGTGAGTAGGTCTCATTGGGCGACGCCAATAGTGCGTGTAAGAAAGAGAAATGGGGGATTCGCTTGTGTGCTGATTATAAGGTAACGTTGAACCCAGTAGTGTAGCTGGATCATTACCCTCTGCCCAAAGCAGAGGAGATTTTTAGTGAACTGGCCGGGTCCAAGGTTTTCTCTGTGATTGACTTACACTCCGCGTATACTCAGTTGCCTGTTAGCAAACAAAGCCAACCTTTGCTAACTTTCAACACACATAAGGGGCTATATCGTTACACCCGCCTTCCATTTAGGTTCTGTAGTGCCCCATGTATCTTCCAGAAAACGATGGAGCAGGTCTTGAAGGGGTTATAAGGAGTACATTTGTACTTAGATGACATTTTACTGGTGGGCGTTAGTTTAGAGGAGGCTCTAAGGTGGGTGGAAGAGGTGTTGAAACGATTGGAAACCTTTGGTATCAGGGCTAGAGAGGAGAAGTGTAAGTTGCTTTGCAAGAACGTAGTACATCTTGGTCACAGACTTTCAGGCGAGGGCATTCAACCCACTAAAGATAAGATGAAACCCATTCAGGAGGCTTCGGCTCCAAGGGACATTACTGAACTTTGCTCATATCTGGGGTTGTTACAATTTTACAGTAGGTTCTTGCCCGACCTAGCAACTGTGTTACACCCACTATACCTGTTGTTGCACGGCAATCAGATCTGGCAGTGACCCGCAGACTGTAGCAGAGCATTTAACGACAGTAAGGGAATGTTGCTAAGCAGTCCAGTATTAGTACCTTATGACCCAGCGCTGCCACTCATAGTGACGGCGGATGCAAGCGCATACGGAGTGGGAGCAGTGCTAGCATATCAAATGCCATCTGGGAAAGAACGGCCTAAAGCCTTTGCGTCTAAAACATTGTCAAAAGCAGAAATGGGTTACAGTCAGGTGGGACGTGAAGCTCTGAGTTTAGTATTTGCCGTAAGGAAGTTCCACAGTTACCTGTATGGGCGACAATTTGTCCTGGTAACAGATCATAAGGCACTCACTACCTTATTTGGCACGAAGCGCGGTGTTTAGTCATGGCGGCAGCCCGAATACAGTGATGGGCAATAGTGTTGGGAGCCTACAAGAACGAGGTGAAGTATAGACCAGGCTCGGAAATCTGTCATGCAGACGCGTTATCAACAGAGATGGAAGGAAGAAACTCCCAGGAGGACGAGGTAGTGTTTTTCTTCGCACCTCTCCCAGGTTGTTCATTGAGGGCCGCCGATATTGTGGAAGCTACCCGGAGGGACTCTGTCCTGTCAAAAGTGTCCGACATGGTGTGGCAGGGGTGGCCAACTACAGTCCCAGAAGAGGTGAAGTGTTTCGCCTCTCTGAGGATGGAGTTGTCCTTGGAACAAGATTGTGTACAACTGGGCAATAGGGTGGTCGTTCCGGAGAAATTGCAAGAGGGAGTATTGAAATTGTTGCATGAGGGGCATCCCGGAGTCACTAGAATGAAGATGCTGGCCAGAAGCTACGTGTGGTAGCCTAGCATGGACAAGCAAATAGAAAAAACAGTGCACCAGTGTAGTCTGTGTCAGCAAACTCAAAAGGCGGCGCAAGCAGTGCCCTTACAACAGTCGAGTTGGCCAACTCGGAGGTGGCAACGGGTGCATCTGGATTTTGTGGAAGAACAGAGATAAAATTTCTTAATAGTGGTGGACGCCTTCTCCATGTGGTTGGAAGTAATTCCAATGACAGCTACAACAGCTTCTCACACTGTAGGGAAACTTCGAACACTGTTCGCAGCGTTTGTGTTGCTGGAAGAATTGGTGACAGACAACAGCCCTCCCTTTCAATCAGAAGAGTTTGATGAGTTCCTGACTGCGAATGGAATGTGAAACATGTCCGAATTCCCCATATCATCCACAGTCAAATGGTGCGGCAGAAAGTCAAGTTCAAACCGTAAAAATAGCTTTGAAGCGCCAATTGAAAGAAGACCAAGGGCAGGCAAACAACCGCACGCTACAACATAGGGTGGACATATTCCTGTTTACTTACAGAAATACCCCGCATTCATTGACAAAGAAAACCCCAGCACAATTGTTTTTGCAACGACAGCCACACACGCGGTTGTCAGTTTTAAAGCCGTCATTTTCACGTGACATGTCGGAGAGCCAAAAACAAGTAAAGTGTAGGGCTGAACAACGTAGAGGGCCACACAGAAATTTCATACCAGGGAACTTGGTTTGGATAAAAAATGTGTGGGGGGGGGGAACCGAATGGGAGCCTGGTTCAGTAAAGGAGGTGGTGAGTGCAGTTACTTACCAAGTGCATGTCGCCACATGGCTCAGATATGTACATACTGACCATTTGAAGTTGAGAGAATCCAGGACCAGAACAACTCCAAGTTCGGATAATCATATAGTAAAAGAACAGTTTGGTAAGGCCCGAGGTGAAGTTGGAAGGAGGATGACCGACCAGGAGGAGGTGAAACCTACGTCAGAACAGAAGGAGCAACCTTCCGACAGAGCTTCAGGTCAGGACAGGCCTGAAGGAAGCGATCAGACCAGTGTTACGGGAGCAGGGGATTGTTGCGGCCAGGAAGAAGGGTTCAGAGGATATCCGTGTTCGACGCCGGTAGCGGCTCACAACGCTAGGCGCTCCAGTAGACGTGTCAAGGTCCCAGAATGACTGAATTTATAGGACGGAAGTTTTAGATGGAAGAGGGAGTGTAGTATTGGCAATCATAACTGACTGCAGTAGTGTTGTAAACATCCTAGTGCAGTGCACTTGACCAAGCCAGTCACCAGAGGATCATGGCCGCTTGTTGTTGTGTAAATAAGCGGTATCGGTAATCACCTGTAAATATAACAGCCTACAGCCGTTAATGTTTGAGATTGTAAAGAAATAGGCAGGCTGGTTGGAGCAGAGCTCAGTTCGCAGTTGAAAGAAGTGGGAAGATGACTAAATTTCATTCTTCGAACAGCTATGCAGAGTGCGTTACCTAGTGTGCATTACCTAGTGCTACATTCTGAGCAGGAAACAATCTGAAGACATTTACTGAAGTGTGTGATGGGAAAATCCACGTTAGTTATTCACATAAATTAATGTTCTACGAACCAGGCCATTAAGCTATTTACTGCTCTGCAAATTGAAAATGTTCTGTCCACTACATGAGGAAGAATATGCCTCTGTGATCAACACCAGAACATGTACTTGCTTCTGCTGCAAATGACTGCAAGCAAAACTTACAATCAACACTGGCAACTTTACTTTTGCCTGGATTGCCTGCAACCCTACGGTATGTTTCCGATTCATGGGATAAATTGGATGAGGCGCAGTTACCGTCTCAAGATGGCTTTTTTAACTGTCTTAGCAGCACACAAATATCCAATGCTGACTATACTCATGTAAAAGATGTTTGGTCCACATTTGAGTACAAAACGTTAGACCAGTGCTTGGACCTGAAAAGTGACGTACTTCCCCTGGCAGACATTTTTGAAAACTTTCAAAACCTCTCTTGACACATGTGGCCTTGACTGCATACACTAAGTGAGTGTCTCTGGCTTCAGCTTCAATGCCATGCTCAAGGAAATAAATATCTCCTTGGAACTGCTCACCGACTTTGACATGTACTTGTTCATTGAAGAACGGATGAGTGGCAACGTGATTCAGTGTATTAAGCGGCACTGCATTGCCAACAACCAACTCCCACTTGCCCAAGACATATCTGTACCTCGGAGGTATAAGACACTATGTCCACTTTTTGTCAAAATGCACTTTTTACCGTAAACATGGCCACGGTTTTAAATACTTTGTAGTGACATACAAAACAAAGTCTGTGTTGTGTCAAAAACATTGGTTTTCGGGCACTATACAGCCGGATTCACTAGTGAATCTCACTCTTCAAACTGCTTTCCTGAAAAATGTGATTTTTGTGACATAGTGTCTTATGCCTCCGAGGTACAGATATGATGCTGCAAAGGTACAGAGACCTTACCTCCATACCTGGATGCCAATAACCTTTATGGTTGGACAATGTGCCAGTGTCTCTCAGTCGGAAACTTTCACTGGACTGACATGAACAATGATGTCACCAGTGTACCTGATGACAGTGAAATAGGGTACATTCTGGAGGTAGATGTTTCGTATCCTCAAAATCTGCACGAAGATCACCGGGACCTGCAATTCTTGCTGGTAAACGAGTGCCCTCCTGGCTCAAAGCAGTGAACTGATGACGACTTTGAACGAGAAAAGAAATTGCATCGTCCACTATATCAACCTCAAGCAGTCAACATCGAATATGTTTGGACAGAAAGCATGGCTGAAACTGTACATCAATTTAAACGCTGCGAAACGTCAGACTGCTGCTAATGACTTTGTAAAGGATTTCTTCAAGTTAATGAATAACTCATGTTTTGGTTAACATATGGAAAATGTCGGAAACGTCAGGCCATGGAATTAGTATGCACAGAGCGCAAAGCCAAGAAATTAACTGCCAGACCACCGTTCTAGAGCCGCACTATTTATAGTGAAAATTTGGCTCTTATTAAACTGAAGAAGGAAAGGATAGCGCTCGACGAGCCCATCAACGTAGGGTTTGCCATTCTCAATTTGAGCAAAACATTGACCTACACCTTCCACTACGAGGCCAAGTATGACGACAACATACATTTGGCGTATATGGATACGGACAGTCTTATTTATGAAATACACACAGACGACTACTACAAAGACCTTGCAGCTGATGCCATTTTCATGTTAGAGTTTGACAACAGCTGCAACCCACTTACTCACCCATGCCATTCTGCAACAAACAAAAAAAAATTGTTGGAAAATTTACAGATTATGGAGTGGTGAAATTATGAGCGAGTTTGTGAGTCTCCATGTCAAGATGTACAGCTACAAGTGCGGCACTAAGGAAGTAAGAAAGCCAAGGCCATACAGTCATCGATGATATGCAATAAAATCACTTTTGAGGACTACAAGAGAATTTTGACAGAACGACAAACAATGCAGGTAAATGTAAATAACATTGAGTCACATCATCACAACTTGTATGCACAAGTCGTCAATGAAATAGCTTTGTCTTGGCACAAAGATAAAATAATTATACTGAACGATGGCATGCATACGCCGCTGCATGGTTACCAGCAATAAGACTGTAGGAGAAAAAAAACCATCTCCAGTCATTAGCAGCAGCACATCGTAGCCCATGTGGGATGACCGACCTTCACAAGATGACATAATGTAGCCCATGCAAAAGGAGTGTAACTACGGTCGTTGCAGCATGTATTATTTTTCCCCTCCTTGCAAGTTGTCCACATGAACGCACTACAATTACTAGAGGTAGTATTATAACGCCTATCTTTTGCACTTCCTCTATCTATCCATCTCCCCTCTTTCTCTGTGGCAGTCATTTTTCTTGTTAGATTTAAATATGGATTAGTTATTTATTTTTCTACGTAAAATGCCTATATAATATGCAGGTAATGCCATCATGATGCATACCTCCAGTCCCAAACCTCGAGAGCTGGTAGCAAGTTCGGGTAACAACAATCTTGTGTGCTGCAAAGTTTGAGGACTTGGCATTGTCTTGATCAGCACCAAAGACTGCGTAAGTATAAAAATGTTTTATTTAAAGAAAATATGTACAAAGCTTTAAAAATTATTAAACAATCTCCAGCATCTCAAGTAAAAAGTAATCGTTGAATTAAGTAAACGCATACAATAACATTAAATAGAAGACGTTATCTGTAATGTCTGTCAAGATTCTTTACAACATGCACCTACATTCTTTGTTCCATACAGCTCAGTTGGTTACATTAACTGTGTTCCATGCAAGGTGTGCTGGTTCGTAGCTCCGCCGGGAAGAATTTGTTAATGTGAGACATAATCCCCATATTTTAACATACTATATCATATCAGGAACACAGTAAGTAGTATTAGTGGTGTCATGACATTATTTGCAATACATAACAAACTCATACTCTCTCCAATGTTTTAAATTTATATTTGCTTACTCGTTTGGGATAGTACATGTCCATAACACACATGCTAACTGGCAGGAGAAAGGGGGAGGTATGGTACCAATCAATGCTGCTAAACAAAATAGAACCATGAGAGAGGAAGAGAGTGCAAGATAAATGGGAGGGAGAGAGAGGATGAGAGAGAGATAGAGAGAAAGAATGGATGGTGTTGGTTCGTCAGTGCTGATAAAGAGAGAAAGGGTGGTGTTGGTCCGTTGGTACCAAGAGAGAAAGAGAATGTACCTTGGAGAGAGGGCTTTGCCTGCCGGAGCTGAGACAGAGAGAGGAGGCGTCACCTAACCGGAGCCGAGAGAGAGATCTAGGGCCGTCAGTGCCATGCTAGAAGTAGGGGGAAGATGCCATGTTCTAGTCCATTCATGAAGGAATGACAGAGCAGGGAAAATATGGAAGCCAATGGACATACCCTAGACTATTCTCAAAAGAATAACAGAGCAGGAAAATAATGAGAGGACAATGGACATGTCCTAGATTATCCTCCAAAGAATTACAGAACAGGAAAAAGATGGACAATGGACATGTCCCAAATTATACTCAAAGACATGGCAGAGGAAGGAATAATAGAATGATAGAGCAGGAAAAAATTAAAAGAATGAAAGAGTAGTAGAAAATGAAGTACAAGATGGTTACCAATACATAAAACAAGACGGCTGACAAGGCACCTGCACCGAAGCCCTGAGTCCCCAAAACGCATATACCAAACCCATCTACAACTGTGGTACCATCAAGCAGTTATACTTCGACAGCAGGGGTAACATTGAACCACTCAATATATTTGTTTTAGGTCCATTTAACGAATACTAACTTAATCAATCCAGACAAATATTTAAACCCTCAAGTTTTATCCATCCAGATAAAGAATGCTATTCCTTCACCAAGTGGCACCAAAATAAATATTTTGAGTTAGACAAAGTTACCATTGCAGACAAAAGTATCCCCACTCGATGGTAACCCTCAAGTTATTCCTTCCAGAAAAAAACAGGGTCTCTGCAATCCTGTTCAAAGACTATTATCTCAAAAGAAAAATACCAAAATCAGGCAAACTTATGCTGTACAGATACTATTATAGTTCTTACCACCTGAACAGTACAGTACTAAAAAGACCACTATGCCCCAAGCCTGTTAATTCTCAGAGGACATCATACTATAAAACATACCTTACAAAATCTACACAGAATAATACCTACCCAGAACTCTTCCAACTTCTCCAAGTGTTCGACATTCTTGATAGTAGATATCTTGTTATTAGCAAGATCTAATGTTGTCAGTTCCAGAAGATTATCCAAGCCTTCTATCTCCTGAATTCCATTTTCTGACAAATATAGCTGTTCAAGCTTCTTCAAGCTACCCAGATTTTCAATTTTTGTCAACCGGTTACCCTGCAAAATTTAAATACACTTCACACTCTTACACACTGTAAATTATTTAAGTGCCACAATATTCAATTGAGTTACAAAACCATACAACACCTGTAAGCTCAAGGTTTCCAAATTGGTCAATGCATCCAAATTGTCTATTTTTGTTATTTTGTTTTTTCCCAGGAACAAACTTGTCAAATTATGGAGGCCTTCTAAATTTTCAATTGTCTGAAAAAATAAATCAAAATAAGTATCAACACGACAACACTACTAACTGCACAGAAAAAAGAAACCTTGCACATCTAGTATACTCCACGATTAGATATTTATAAGTTCACTTCATTTATCACACATAATTTGCCTGCCCCTTCAGAAAAGCTTTTCATACTTGCTGGCATCATGGTCTTTAACCTCACAGTGTACAATCTCAACCTTCATCACAGTGCACCCACCCTCTTAGCAAAATTATTTCCCATCCATCAGTCACCTTCCATCACAACAATCCACGTTCCACCCGTGGCTGGGTCACTCCTATCTTTATACACCGGAAGCTTATTTTCTCTGTCATTGTTCCATACTTAACTCATATTGCTTTCATGAGTAATCAAGACTGCGTTATTAAAGGCTCTGCCTACCAATCTTGCAGGCATGAAGTTTAAAAGGGGAATCAATGCTCTGTATTTTCTTTTATACTACAAATTTTAAACAGAAATTCAAAAATATGCATATATATTTTTACACTTTGCAAAGAATTAAGAGAAGTCCTCGTCTGGTGCATGGATGGTGTTGTAGCATGTCACACGTATTCTTTTCTGCACGAAACAGCTTAAATTATTTATGTTACGTTTATCTACAAAAATAACACACATTTGAAACTAAATACTTTCTTTTTAAAAATTCAGCACGCTTCTTAGAAAAATGTTTAGACTGCTGTTAACTCCAAAAATACAACCCGAATTCATAAAGTGAAAAGCGAGAGGCATGCATTGGTTTTTTCATACTATCCAATACAAAAAAGACTACAACGAAAACCTTGCACAGTAGTTTGACATGTGAATAGAGGCGATATGCTTCTCGTAGGGCGCTGTACACTGGCTCTTATCACTCCGTTGTTCCCACGCATCAAACGTAGAAATTTGAAACTTGTGAAAACTCTTCTTAAGGGAACTTTTAACTGCCTGTAGAATTTTTTACAACTTCATTACTTTCCATTTGTATTGTGTTGCATATTACAATTTTAATAAATAAAATAACTGCAAATTTCTGAGAAACACATTGGCACTTTTCACATATGTACTGTACCTCAAATAGAACTGGCACTGAAAGGGTTTACAAAGAGTGAATTTTTATATTTATTTTTTAATTTTTGCTGTTGCAGTATTCCTTAACAATTTTATATAGAACACTTGTTTGAAAACACATTAGCTTTACAAGTGGTCCACTGAAAATTTATTAATTTAACATTAATTCTCTGTTTGGACTCGTGGCTGAAAACTTGGAAGAGCACACAAGGTGGTATAGCGATATTATAGACGTGTCACTGCAGCAACAAACATTTAGCAATAATATATAAATATATATATATATATAAACACACACACCACACAAAACACACACCACACAACAACACACACACCACACAACCACACACACAATCAACAACAACACACACAAACAACAACACGCACACAAACAACAACACGCACACAAACAACAACACACACACAAACAACAACACACACACAAACAACAACACACACAACACACACAACACACACACACACACCACACACACACAACACACACCACACACATGCAACACACACACGCAACACACACACCACACACACACACTACACACCACACACACACCACACCACACACACACGCACACACACATATGCACACACACACACGCACACACACACACAGTGAAAACTCGTATTTACGTTACCGTTATTTACGTTTTCCCGCGAATTGCACTTTTTTTCTTCAGGTCCCGTTTGTCTGCCATTTAGTGCAATGTTACATTTTCCCGCATATCACATCATCAAAATTTTATTTTTCCCGCTGTTTACGTTTTTCGTTACTTTCGTTCACGTTTTCGCCATCCGAAGACAATAAAAACACGAGATTTCAAAGTCATAGATGACAAAGAAAGGACATCTAAACTGGTTTGGAAATAGACCAAAGAAGAAACAGCACAACAGGTTGGTGATCACGTGCAAAGCCATAGGAGAATGACCGTGATCGCGTGTAATGCTAGCGCTCACAGCACAATAAATTCAAGATGGCAGCAAGAAAACGCTGCTGCCGCTAGCGCTATTGATTGTCTCTGACGCTATCGATAGATATATTCACGTTGGCAACATTGATCTCTTCACGTACGTTCGTTTGTCTTTGCAAGCGCAAATAACGGTAACAACTTTAACCTAAAATTTTCAAAACGTGTTTGAAAATGTTTATTACAAACAGTTGTGCTTTAAATCATTTCCATTTTAGTGCAGCGTGTTTTAGATGGTTATAAAATGGTAATGTAATCGAAAAAAAATAATAGCTGACATTGTCGATAAAACAAAAACAGATACTGTAATAATGGAGGAGTGTGATGAGTTCATGGGAACATGTGTTGATCTGAATAATGAAGAAATGTACATTCCCATTCAAATGCTTACCGTTTTTGTCTAAATTCATGATAGCATTCGCAAAAAAAAAAAAAATGGTAAAATGCGGAACAGTATTTACCAAACGATAAAAAAAAATCGGATCTAACATTTTAAGATGTTCTCTTGGTATGTGCACGTGCAATAAATCTTCCTGTAACAGTATATTCGCTTCTGATATTGGTAACTTACACTGTACCAAATTTTATGTGACAAAATATGACAAATACATAGCTTGCATGAATACTATCACTTTGATTTTACCTGTAGAGAGTTTTTCAAGCAACATGAAGACAAAAGTACTAAATAAGGTAAGTTGAATGTTTTTTTTTAGATTTCCCTTCATTTACACTTTCCCCGCTATTTATACTTTTTCGTCCTGTCACCCTGGAAAGTGTAAATAAGGGGTTTCACTCTGTGTGTCTGTGTGTGTGTGTGCGCGCATGCGTGTGTGTGTGTGCGCGCATGCGTGTGTGTGTGTGCGCGCATGCGTGTGTGTGTGTGTGTATATATACATATCTTATTTAAAATAATTTTCTATATTCTTAGCAACCTCCCATACTTCGTCTACAAATAATCATCATACCGTAAGACGCAGCTTCCAGCCTGTGGCCAGGTCAGCCTAGTGAAATACCTCCATCTTACTCTGTCCTCCCACCAATTCATCAGCTTAAACATCAAATGTGTCTGTACTTCAGACTCTTTTTCGCTCCACACCATAAGTCCATTAAGTCATCTGCACACAACATAGCCTTCATAATCTGTGCCCCTGTTCTACCACAATGGTAATGAAAACACTTCCCTGCTTCACTCGGCAATATTGAACAACTCAGTCAGATCCTTCTTAGTCCATACACAAATCTTTGTTTTCTACATACATATTCTCGACTCTACTTATTAGACCCTCTCCAACTCCTTTCTTTCTCAGTGCCTCTTATACTGTATAATGTGTCACACTGTTGTATGCCTTCTCAACATCTATAAAAGTCACTACAGTATCCTCACTATTCCCTCATCTCTTCTCGATCACCATCTGCCCTGCAAACATAAGGTCTATTGTGGATGTACCTTGCATAAAAACCATGATTTTCCTTTCTCCACTTACCCTCGGCTCGATTCCATGTCTTACTGCTCCTCGAGCCATTCCTTGCCTTATCTTCCAAAGAATGTTATTATAAAAATAAACCTTCAGTAAAACAGGTTGCACTACTGTCTGACCAAGTGAAAATTATAAATTTCACTACAGCAATATTCTTCATTAAGTACTGTATTACAGTACTTGAAATAACAGTAACATGTGTGAATGTGTATTAACATAGCCACACACTTTTAACTTCAGCATTCTAAAAAGAACAGTTCTTGAGTGTACAAAGTTTACCCATTTTTGTAGTGTACCAGAAGAATTATAGTTTCATATTTTTTTATTTAATTTTTGCCATTATTGACACTTTATCTTCACGTAGTATCATCACACATTGCTTCTCACACTCATCAGAATAAAAATTATAGAATGATATAAACATCTAATCACAAGTTTCGTATTAAATTGTTCATCATCATTAACATTTGTTCTACATACAGAATCGAAACCCAGAATTAAATCCACATAACTCTAGGAAATTGAAAACTAACTTGCATCTTCACTGCCACACACACTTCAATTACCATTCTGGCTCTCTACATGGCATGGTGGTACTACTCCTAATAATACTTTGCCTCTTCCATAGAATGAATGCATCATGTCCAGGTACTCAAGTGGTCAGCAAGATCCCACCCTGACCTGTCCCTGAGCCAACAACTTGGATGTAAACTAGGACGTACAAAATAAAGTCACAAAGATGCACGAACCACAGTTCTAGTATCAATTAAAATCCCACCATTGAAAATTTTTCAACATTTTGTTGATGTAATAAAAATACTGTTAAAAAAGTTATTCAAATTTTGGAAACTTCTGAGATATGTAAAATATGCAGATGTCTGGGCACATTACTGGGAGTTAGCCTAGTTGTGGGCATCTGCCACTTTGTCCCATAACAGTGTGTGAGAATGTCCCAGTGCATTATGTCTATTCTCTTGTCTCACGAACAAGTGTTATTTTTACCGGACGCAGCCTTGACCTAATTAACCTTATTCTATACAAAAAAGAAAAGAGGTTTAAAATTTAACTGGGTAACTTTCTACAAAACTAAGGCCTCTATTTCCATCCAAACTGAGGCATATGTATAACAAAATTTTCTGTAATTAGCAGATTCCTACACAAATCCTACTATTTTGCACAATCTTGATTTAGTAAAAATGCATTTTATTTTGAACTAATTTTAAAGAAATCTTAATACTATAGGCTAAACTGTACTAAAATGTGCCTTCAATTGTACCCACCAGAACAAACTGCATTGTAAATTTTTAAAAACTAAGAGCATGTCATACATAAACCCACATAATTACAGTACATAATGTCAGCATGATTAATAAAATGATACCATAATTTAATACGTTGTATAATGTCAATGTGCGGTTAATATAAGGACAGTAACAGCGCAGAAATATATCATTAGCCTAGTTTATTCAGAACTGAATCTGAAAGGATGAAATATTAAAAAGGCACAAACAAAATAACTGTGGCAATATTTGCCTGGCTTGACATGAAAATGGGCAGAATCTAACCTGTAATCTACTGACCGTGAGTCGGATGGTGCTACCACATGACCTACAGTTTCAAAAAGGCAACTCACTAGGACGCAGTGGCAGTTTGTGCTATTGGACTGCAGCCCTCCTTGATTATTTTGGAATTACAGTAAATAATTTTCATTTTCACAGCAGGTGTTATAGAAGATAATTTGTAATTATATCTTTTGAACTAACTACTAGCCAAAACCATCAGCCGATCACGAACTCTGAGGAATGGGAGAAAGTTTTAACGAGTTACTTGTGCACGCGTTTCCTGCCAAAGGCGGTCTGGAACTAGGCAGGGCTGCGACACCTTGGGGCTGTGAGGCGAGCTGCCCATTTCACCTTGCTGGCGCATGCACAGAGCGCAACCGGTCTGGCGAACCCAAGAAAAGGGGAGCGGAGGTGTCTGGTATTTGGCTTGCATGTGGGCTGGCAGGCTTGCAGCCCGCACAGTGCTCCACGCTACACTGTACTAAATGACAGAGGCAACTTGTCACTCAACTCGCTCGTTTCGCGACATCACTGCAGTAAATTGTACCAAAATTTCATTACCTGTCCTACACACTGTGGCGATTCCTACGAATTTTTCACATTCTGCGTATGTGACTTAGTTAACTAGTAAAAATAATTCTAATAACGTAACTACATTTTCACACAAAACCCAGCTGAAACACATTTTTAAAAAAAAGGTCTAAAGTAGCATGTTTCTACATATTGTAACGCAGCTGCAGATTTTTGATGATGTTTCTCAGATTAATATGGTGGTGCTGCGGTGCATGTTGTGGTGTGCAAGTGGGGACAAAACTCTCTTCCGTTGCCATTGTGTGTGGCTGGCAGGCAGAACGACGACGAAAACAAAGGAACTGATGTAGAGGTGGTGCCTATGATACTGATGCCCGGATAGCAGTGGGGTTAATCAGCAACAAATGAATAAATAAAAAAAATAATATTGGCATCTACCTTTTATTTAACCTCTCTTTTGAAGAACTTTACAAGACAAGGGCAATTAAATTAATATAGTGAGTGCTCGCCCAGGGTTACTTCAGGTGGATTTTTCTATCTACATACTACGACTTGCCGCTTGAACTTGGTAGTAATACTTAGCCTGGCATCTTATCTATCTTAGTTCTGATTATGCAGTTATAAGTACCTACTTTTGGTTACATAAATATAAAATTAAAAGGGAGTATGCAACAAAAGAAAAACCCCTTCTACTAACGAACCTGCCCTCTAGGCTTTACCGCCTCTCTCCAGCATCTCACACGTCCTTTTTCTCTTGCCATGACGCCCCAACTAACAAAACACTCAGCCGGCCATCTTTCCGCGACAGAGTCCAAGCTCCGACATACCACGACTCATAGAGGAAGTAAAGTATTCAAAATTGGACACAGCCGGGGTAACCAACGAGCCGCTAAAAAGGGGCATCCTTCACCGGCAATTTCGGAAAAAAAACTTTTAGTTTGTTGGCTACACAGAGACATTATCTAACCTGTTCAAATCTTTGGGAAAGTGGAACATTTTCACGTCCCCTTCTGCGCGTGAATAAACAGAATCACAATTATTTGTAGAACAGGGGTACCTCCTGATCTTCGCCACTAGTATTATAAAATTTCAGCTGAATAATTCCACAAACACAAAAACAATTTACGATTCGTAGCCATCACGAGCAGTCAGAGTAATCACGAGGTCGCGCGTCTCATGGAAGACAACTTAACCGAATAGTTATTGTAACTGAAAATGTCAATTACTATAAATTAATGAATGTCTAATATTTATGCAACAAATGCTCGACACTCTAGTATCATAAACCACCAAACATTGTATTTAAATTACATAATGTTTACTTTGTAATGTTGTCGGTGCATGATGCCCTTCAAATTAGTGGCCCTAGCCACCCTATTCTGTGTCCACACCCTGCCACGGCTGATTTCTCCTGGGTGAACACTCCGACTTACTCAGCCGAGCGGCGGAGTGATACAACGGGACCCAAGTTGCTTGAAAAGCTGGTCAATTGACATTTATAACAGACAAAAAGTATGTAACATAGTTATTGACAAAATTGCAAAGCGCTTTATTCCATAATATCAGCTAAATATTCATTAGTTTATTAATTAGGGATATGCTGCGTCATCAATCTGTCGCGGATCACCACCTTTTCAGAGTTCTGTTGCACATGACACTACCACCCACGTCGAAGGCCTAACGACCAGCAGCTCTAGCTGCATTCCAGTACGCCTCTGTACGTGCCTCCAAGCGTCTGAACTCTGACCTGCTTGAAAGATAAATCCCATTCCAGAAGAAGCAAGCTAAGAGGCTACTTGAAATTTTCAAAATCCAAATGAGGCAAAATATAATAAAAATTAAAATAGAAAAATTGTTCAAAATTAAATTCTCTTTGAAATTAGTCCAAACACGACATCAATCAGACAAAATTTACACGTAAAATGTACTATTTTTACCTTGCTTTAGCTGTTAAAATTTAAATTTTGAATACATTTTACTGTTAATTTCTCTGCTAGCATCCCCAATTAATATGTTGGATCCCACCGTATACATCCTTATACTTGGTTAAGTTAGCCTACTTAAATTGTTATAAAAAATATTAATTAATAAAAAAAATTGAAATTACTATATGATAAAGACACCAAGCATGGGCTACATGCTAGTGCCTGTCCCAATATATGGAAAAACCTATTATGCCAAAGAGAATAGTTTACATGTTTGTAATATTCTGCCATAAAAACCCCTCAAATTTCAATAGTTTTCTCGAGGCAGAATGATAAGTTTTAGATGTTGCTTCTTCACCCCTAGGTGTTACAGTAAACATTTTTCACAGACCATTATTTCGCACAAATTATAATGTACTTCTTACCAAATAATAAATTATTATCAACTTAAAAATACAAAGTAAAATATAAGTGACATTGTTATTCATTTTTAAAGATCATACTTTATAGCCGGGCATTTTACGGAATAATATGTCAGAGAAGTAAAATATTAAACTCATAGACGAACATTTTTAAAACTTGATTTTCTGTCCCACAACCACCATAGACGTTTATCAAATACAAAGAGTTTGTTTTTTTTTACTGGACGTTCTGTTCAGATACCTTCAAAATTTGTCTTATTTATGATTCCACAGTAGAAGAGACAGAAATGCAATAAACAAATGTACCCTCCCTATATGCGAGTATTTGGTAATAGAATTTGCCATTCTATATCTATTATTTCACTGAATTTATTGATATTTAAGAGGCTTTTAATATTTGAAGTGTTTCGAGTTATTTTCTTTTGTTTATTTATATTTTAATTATGTACAATAGGGTGGGCCGAAAAAAACCAATTTCGGATTTTCAAATTTTAATAGTGAGGAAAAGTTGCACTTTTATATTCTGAATTTGGGAAAAATAATAAAGAAAATTATAGTAGTTGTCTTCAGTTCGCGCATTAAGCGTAAAGTTAAAGAAAATCACAAAGAAATACCTTTTTTTAAAATAATTTTTCGAGTAACCAATTTCGGATTTTCAAATTCTAATAGTGAGGAAAAGTTGCACTTTTGTATTCTGAATCTGGGAAAAATAATGAAAAAAATTATAGCAGTTGTCTTCAGTTCGCGCATTAAGCCTAAAGTTTAAGAAAATCACAAAAAATACCTTTCTTAAAATAATTGTTTTAGTTTTTAATATAATGTCAACGATTGTTTTAGA
>PNEQ01024295.1:12502-25787 GCA_003012365.1 Medauroidea extradentata | reverse complement strand
AGTTATTAAAAAATATTAGAGGTTATGTATACATGTATACTGCATATCATGTGAACCTTACGAATGTCGAGCCGAAGGTTGCCGAGCATGGCCGAAGATTGCCGAAGGTTAACGAGCTGGGCCGAGTATACCCGATGTATTTTTTTTAACTAAATAATTGTTATTTAAAATATTTTAAATTATTTTATTTTTATTAAATTAATTTTTAATGCATGTGGGGTTAGGATGGAATGTAAAATCAAAATTTTTTGGAAGACTCGGAAGAAACCTCCAAGATGGCGGTCGGAACAAGATGGCAGAATTTTTAAACTTTTTTTTTATTTTTAAATTTTTTTTGAATTTTTAATTTTTTTTTATTTTTCGAAAATTGACGTCATTAAAGATGGCGGTCGGAAACAAGATGGCGGCCGGAAACAAGATGGTGGCCGGAAACAAGATGGCGGCCGGAAACAAGATGGCGCCGGGGTGTCGTGTTACAGGGGGTCAAAGGGCAAGGTTACGGGGTCAAAGGTCAAGGTCAACCACACAACCACAGCCCCCAGCCCCTGTCCCCGATCCGCCATTTTCCTTCTACTCATATATTTTCCCCCGATTTTCACCCATGCGTCTTAGCGAGTCTGTCACGATATTTGGCATATGAGATATCCCATAATTCTGGATGCAACTGTACGTCATTAATAAAGTCTAACATCTTCTCATTGCTCCAAGCCATTGAACATGCACGTACAGGCACTGCACACGCAAATACACGAGCACTGCACAACACACTAACGCATGGTAGGCATACGCCACGCTGCGCAGATGATGACTCACTCCTTGTTGTCGCCAATATTGCCGTGTTTTCCACCGGCCGTGATAAACGCGGCAACACTCGAATCGTGGTGCTCTCGCACCAAAACTGGCCAGCAATATTGATCCACTATTGGGAATATGGGGCAATAATTACTACAGGTTGCTACAACGGACGGCTATGGTGAAGTGTCTGGGCAGTTTTCTTGCTTGATACTCACTAATACGGCCTGCAGTTAAGACCTCTTCTTTTCATGTCTCACTATCCTTAATTATATAGCGGATTTACTTGGTGGTCTATCTAACTAACTTTTTGTTAGGATGTCGCCCTTAAATTATGATTTTACTAGGCATACATTCTCATTTACCACCAGCCAGTAACATTTAAGTCCGGGAGAGGAAACATAGTCTTCCCAAAACACCGGTGGGTCTTTAAATACATACAAACATAAAATATTGCATTATTTTACAAACTCATTAACTTTGAAATGCTTTTTAAAAATAATATTTCGTTAGCGGCCTTCGGCTTACAATAAACAAGTATATAATACATAATAATATCTAAATGTTGTTGGTAATCTAATTAGCAAAACTTCTCAGAATCATAATACGTACCACATAGTATTATCACAGGAATCAGAATATCCCCTTATAACATGTCCTAAGTCACTTCTGCAAAAGAAATAGAGGAAATAATAAAAAGCCTAACACCAAAGCTATCTTGTAGCTATGATGGATTAAGCAGTAAACTAATAAAACAAGAACTCAGTACTCCGTTAAGCCACATATGCAGTGCTGTATTAAATGAAACTTTATTCCCTGACCGACTCAAATGGGCATTGGTAACTCCTCTATTCAAGAAAGGAGAGAAAACCAATGTAGCTAACTACAGACCTATCTCATTGCTAACCACTTAAAAAAAAATTATTGAAAAATTAATATATAGGCCTACTAGACTTTAAACTAATTTTGAAAAATTCAAAATTTTGTCAAAACACCAGTATGGTTTCAGAAAAAAAAAATCTTCCACGAATGAGGCAATATATCAGCTCATCACAAATGTTTTGAATGCACTCGACAAAAAACTACCATCAATCGGATTTTTTTGAGACCTTACCAATGCCTTTGTGTCAATCACGAGTTGCTTCTTCAAAAACTACATTTTATGGTGAAAGAGGAAGAACTAATAAACTAATATACTCGATCTCTATCAAATAGACAACAAGTTTTTATTAGGGAAGACTCAAATATTGGTTATTCAAACCAGGTAAGATCAGACATGGTGTTCCTCAAGGTTCAATTATCGGACCTCTGTTATTCCTGTTTTACATAAATGACCTGCCTGACTGCCTAAACAATAGTTATATACCTACCTTATTTGCAGATGTCACCAGTATCATAATATCAGGCAAATCAGAAGAAGAACTTAATCAAGTAGTCAACACTACATTTACAGAATTAGATTCATGGCTTATAGGTAACAAATTAAACCTTAACACAGAAAAAAAATTTTCTTGCGGTTTGCAACAAAAAATAGTAATCAGCCGATGATAAATGTTCATTCAAACAAGCCACAGACACAAAATTTTTGGGTTTATATGTTGATTGCCAACTGAATTGAAAAACATATATTGAACATATAATCCAAAACTGTGCTCTGCATGTTTCGTTCTGCGTAATGTAGCAGGTATACTAAACAAAGATTCGGTGTTAACTGTATACTTTGCATATTTCCTCTCTATTATTATGGCATCATGTTTCGGGGTAACTCCTCTGACAGAAATAATATATTCCGTATGCAGAAGAGAATACATGGGAGAAAACAGACTGAATCCTGTAGACCCCTTTTTAAAAGTTCCAAAATAATGACCTTAGCTTGTGAATATATTTTCTCATAGATGACATTTATCTCCAGAAATGAGAAGCTGTTCCACACAAATGAACACTTTCATCAACAAAACACTAGAAGTAAAAATCTTTTACACATTGTCTCTTGTCAACTTGACCTTACAGCAAAAAGGTTCTTCATACACCGCATGCAAGTTGTTTAACAAACCCCCCAGGCACATGCAAGATGCATGTTATTCAAACACAAAAATATAAAAAAAAAAAATCCCTAAAGACTTCTTAATCTCTAATGATTTTTACTCAGTTGATGAGTATTTGAGTGGATGTGTGACTGTATAGACACTTATTTAAGATATTTGTTCTGGGTTGAGATTCTGTTTCTTCTCTTGCTCTTTTTTTTCTTTCGCATATGGAGACTATGAATAATGCTGACGTGAGCTCACACATGATCAAAAGCCCGAACCGACAAGAATAATGTTGAATTTCGCTCTTCTTCTGTTTGCTTTTAAATCTATATCTTGTGTCATTTATTCACATGACTGTATATTGAAATTATGATTTGCCTGATATCTTTGAGCAAAAATGTACACAAAATAGATCCAAGGATGCAATAAACTAAACTAAATAATGCAGTTAGTATAAAACTTTAAAATATAAAAAAATCCGCTGAAAAAAATTATAATTTCCAAACACTCATAGCATAAACAAAAAATAAAACAAATTAGAAAATCTTTTACATTGGTGAATTAGTAAACACATTGTTGTTCCAATACATCATAATGCTAAAATATTCATATGTAGGGATGGGAAATTTCGCGGATTCAATGACCTGCATGTTAGAATCCATTTTCCTATGCATGTTCAAACCCCGACAATTTGTCCACTAGCTGCTACTCAGTAGAACAGCAGAGAATGGACGAATAGACAGGGCTTGAGTATGCATAGGAGAGTGGATTCTAACATGCAGGTCAATGAATCCACTCTGTTCATGTGTCATAGGACAATGCCTACCGTCCAATTAGATACGACTCATCTGTTAGTAGTTGCCAATAATATCTTCAGAAACATTCCACAGTAGCTCAATCTATCCACTATCTATGCGCTAATACATCATGTAATGTGAATTGCAATGGGGAAAAAATATGTATTTTCGGGTCTATTTTCATATAATATTTTTGTTCCTCTATATGTGGGGCTCTTTCCCACCAAAAACACATTGACGTGCAATTTGGCAACATTCTGTATTGCTTATCTTTAGCCAAACGCTAAAATGTGAAACAACCAAGGCGTAGTACATGTTACCAACAGGAAAGGAACTGACAGCATTGTACTAGAGTTCTTGCCGGGTACAGTTCCGGTTTGACCTGCCTGTAAAATACTCTTTGTGTACAACAGGACTTCCCTCCTCAGCTGCAGAAATCATACCAGTAGCGGCCAGTATCAAACATGCGTTACTAACTACAGGATTGCAGTTTAGATAAACGTTGCAAGTGATGAGGTCGGAGTCATCGTTTGACCGACCGCGTCACGATATGACTGCGCTAGAAAGTAAGCCTTTCCCACGTTATTCCTAAATATTCAGGTTCAAAAATATTTGCTGTGTATTTTTACAAATTTTATATAAATACATCACATTGTGTGTACGCGAACATATTTGCTTGTTGCCAAGAAATAAAGGTTATGGTTAACCATTAGTTTTGTTTTAAAGTAAAAACTATCAAACGAGTAACTGATATGTTACAAGTATGATGTTCTACAAGACGGTTGCCACCAGATCAGCCAATACGTTGCAAGTGTGCGAACTCGCGGAAGGATATAAACTGCCACCTTATATAACGAACAAGTGCCGCTTCCAGCATCAACAAATGACAACAATTGAGTATCGCCATTTCGCAGTACCAAAAGGCTTCACACGATACTTTAAACAGTACCATGAATATTTTTGAAAGTAGCCTAACTGTGATTTTCGGCCTCAAGAATGTTTCTTAGTGACTTCGTAGACTAACGAGTCGTTTTATGTTTATTATTGCTCATGTAAGATTAAACTAGGAAAATTAATGAATTAATAAGCTTCAGAGCAATTGTTGAAGACTCAGATATTGCTACATAGAAAATAGGAGCAAAGAAGGTTATTGACTACGTAAAATATTAACTGAAGTGTTTGGAACGTTACGTTAACTGGACTTAACATTTCGTCGACAGCGTGGTCATAAGAGACGGTGATACACTACTTTATCAAGGGCAGGAACAGGAAGAGGAATCGGCCATGGCGTACGTAAAGAGACCATACTATCATCCCCCCGGGGCGATTTCGAGAACCCGTATAAAATCTAAATCAAGATGGTTGAAGCCGCTAATCGAAACTAGGTCATCCTGGAGTTCGACATTTTACCGTTACGCTTAACACACATAATGTTACTTATTTATATTTTTATGTAAATATCAATTTTATGCTATAAACTACGTTGGATTCGTTAAAAAAATGTCATCGTAAACGGTGACTCAAGTGCGTGGCAATTTGATGCAATAGCCAACAAGCTGAAGACGTCGCGTAAAGGCTACAAAACTGGCCGGCAGCCGACTTGGCAACGATGTTAGTAGTGGGCGTATCCGAGCTGAGAGTGATCAACTGGCCGTCGTCAGAGCGGCGAGCTGAGATTGTGAGAAATACGCGCTGCAGCTCTCTACGATCATAAAAAATAATTTTAGCTGTTTATTTAAATATATATATATATATATATATATATATATATATATATATATATATATATATATATATACACACACACACACACACACACACACACGTACAGGATTTAGCTAGTTATCTCAATGGACTGAAAAATCGTTTCGTATTTTAAATATCAGGCACTTTGCCGTTTTATGCTGCAACGTTATGTGCAATTATTTCTATATTTTAGGTTTACGAACACCCGTACATTTAGAAACACTAAATTCTTTGACACAATACAAATTTTTCTGAGGGAGAGAAATTTTTGGTTTAAATACGAACTACATATTTGCCGCAAAAAAAAAAATTCTTTTAAATATACAATAATGGTAAAAAAAGTTTCAACTAAAATAGTTTATAAGAAATCCAATAAGAAATGCTAGCCGTAATTTGTTTACTTGAAAAAAAAATTATTTGATACTAATAAAACAAAATTTTCTACGAAAGAAAAATATTACGGGAAAATATTAGTAACAAAAGATATGTAAGATTTAAGCTTTTTTTAAAATAAAGTAAATTTCATCACCGCAAACTAATCAGCCTGAAATAAATATTTCCGTTTGCTGCAAAAAAAAAACGTTTAACAGTTCTGCATATTCTACAATCTTTCAAAATTAACTTTTTGTTTGCGCTGTACTACTCTTATTTTTAAGAGTCTACAGAAACCACTAAATAAATTTATATTAAGGATTCGGAGAGTAATTAAACTTTTGGTGAAATAGATATAAACTAACGAATCCTTTGACTGGGACTTTTACGGGCTAACACTAACCAGATGCCAGCAGGTCCATGTGCCTATTTTTAAAAAGCTCTAACTTCCAGGCGCCACATCATGCTTGACACAAAAGTATTTTCGCTCGCATTCATGGACCACGTTAGCTTGTCGGTAAAGAATTACAATTATAAGTCGGAAATTCAGCTTCATCTTTTAACATACCGTAAACCTGGGTAACTTAGCTTCTGTGAGAATGACTTTCAACAAACGAAATGCTGGCTTTGCTGCTATTTAGTACAGCAGAACGTAGCAAGTATTAATTTGATACTTAATATTTAAATATTATATCACACTGACTAAGCTTGCTTTGGCTTTACAAATTTTAACTAAAACAAAATTATCGAATTATGAATTGCAGTACAAAACCACCCGGCAGTTGTGAAGTAACCCTAGTATACTGTTCCTAATTTCTTTAAATGTTGGTAGCTTAACTACAATGCCCAAAAAAGTGGGCCTCAGTTAAGTCGTTGCATATAGATATTGACAGTAAATAGAACACAGGTTCACTCTTCACAGCTGGTAGAATTAATTATGTGTGGAAAATCATATGAAAACAAAAGGACAGCAATCATAGAAGGATTGTGCAGCCTCATATTTGTAATAACCATGCCAGAGTTTATAATCACTTAACTATGCTGTGAAATTAATGGTAAATTTTCCTAAACTGATTGTGGTATGTATTAATCTTCACAAAAAATTAATTACCGAATTCCTTAAAAGATCAGTGGAAAATTTTTAAATATCTTAGAGAAGTAGGCCTACCTACTTGCATTGGCGTTCCGTGTAGCCGACCTGCGCAGCGTAGTCGCTCGCACACCAGCTTACGATACAAGAAGCACTGGGTTCTGTTCCCAGATCCCTGCTGGAGAATGTTTGTGCTCGTCTCTCAGTCTCCACAAATAGTCACCTGCATTTGTCACAACATAAGAGTCACTGGTGTAACGTAAATTATGGTAAACTTGTTATTTTTTAAAATTTGGCTGCGCACCAGCATACGAAACGAGAGGTACTGGATTCGATTACCAGATTCGGCTGGTTGTAAATTTATATAGTACGTCCAGAAGATTGGTCACCAAAATTTGTCTTGTGTCAGCTGTCTGAACGCAACTCGGATCACATAAACTAGCTTGGGGCGGTTGAGCATTGCCGTTGTGTCAAACATTTAAATAAAATAAAAATAAAGTGTTAGTGCACTGAGCTGCTGGTGTAATGAGTGTCAGTCGTAACTTGATTAGTCCGAAAATTTAAAGAAATATTTGCACTGTTTAAAATTTACAACTTTTTAAAAAGATAACGCAAGGTTGTGTGTGTTATTTTTGCCCGTGCTATTATTAATATCAAAAACATTATCATAATGCTATTGTTTATGCTAACATTAATAACTGAAATTTTGAACACAATCCCCTCTCATCTTCTTCAAGAAAATAATCATTCTGGATGCAAAAACATATCCAACAAAACACTTTAATTTGTCACAAACTTGTCACTACTGCCTTTGCCTCAAAAGAAAACGTTTTCACGAAAATTTGATTTTACAACGAACAGAATACATAATTTAGCTAAAATATAAGTTAGTCAAATATTAACCTAACTAAGAACAATTTGCTTATTTTCGTTGTTCTGAATTCGGCTAAATGTCGCATGGAAACTCTCACATCACAGAAGAAACGTTACATAAGGCATACATTAGCCGCCTGAGAATATTAGTACACAAATGGCTAAAATCGTATTTTTAACGCACGAAATGTGCAGAAGATTCAAGACATTTGCTTGAGCGATATTTTTGAGACCCACTGCAAATTCAGTAGTTAATTTTTCTGAGGGACGGTACACAGCTCTGTAAAAAAAGGCAATTATTAAATACACACAGATAAAAATTAAGGTGAAATTTCCTTACACTCATGGAAAGCAAATTACTTATACACGCATGTGAAGTAAATTTACCGTACTAATTCTTGGAAAAATTCCTTATTGTTATTAAAAATAATTTTGGTCGCAATTGAGAATATTTTTCTTGTTGTTATTGTACACATAACACGAATCTGAATAGTGATGTAAAGATTTTCGGCAGTAGTAAGATTCGTAATTCTAAACCCTGTAACTACGCTAACTACTCTTAAATTATGAAATGGCATGCCAATCTCCAACCCGTGTTGAACTTTTCATTGTTTACGAGGTACAAAAATTCTAAGTACACCGTACGATACTTTTTCTACCGTCGTGTGTGTGTGTGTGTGTGTGTGTGGGTGGGTGAGTGCGAGCGTGTATGTGTGTGTGTATTGAATGCAGTATCGCAGGCAAGTAACATGAATAACCGATTTAATAAATGATCCGAAGTGGTTTTGTAGTTATTTACGAATGACACGAAAGTAATTTGATTATATCCTGAGTGAAATGAGACGTGGCTTGTCATAATACAATAGTTTTCGCAAAACCATATCATCTGAGGAACAATTAGTGTTAACATTCCGGTGAGAATAAAAGAATATATGTAAATGATACACGTTTATTTCATTCATGAAGTTCATTGACAACAATGGACAGCACCTTTGTAGGATTCTTGTTTGGTGATGTTAAAATATTAGGTTCAAACTTTGGCCACATTACAAGTTCCAGTCATTTGTTAGAGGGTGTAATTAAGAACAAAATCCGCGAGTGATGTAACTCCGCCTGACAGCTCATGCAGTACTGCGGAATGTTGCACACTGTGTTCTTGATTAAATTCTTCTGCAAGAAACGTGATTGTTGCACACTAAATGTTGACACATCACTACCGTTATCAGTTACTATTGAAGGGGATGACTTATACATTATATTGTGGCAAATCGCTAGAATTAGAACCTGAAGCTGACGACACTGCAAATGACTATATTGCAAATGAGTTTTGGGAAAAATGGAGTTTTCCAAATTGCTCTGGGAGCATTAATGGCAAACACATACGGATAAAAGCACGTATAATTCCGGGTAGCGTGCACCATAATTACGAACAGTAATTTTCAGTTGTACTTCAAGCTATTGTGGATGCGAACTACAAATTTATTGTTATCGATGTTGGGGCCTACGGCGAGGAGGGTATGTGGGAAATTTTAACATTCCAAACTACCAAATTTGTTGAATAATAGGGCTTTTAATACTTTATCAGAGAAACAGTTGCCAGATACTGATATATCTTCGCCTCACTTCTTAGTCGGTGATGAGGCGTATCCTTTGAAGACATACGCGATGTGCACTTATCCACAAAGGATAAGTGCGCTAAAAGAAATTTTCAATAAAAAAACCTCACTCCAGAAAGACAAGTTGTGGAATGCGTCTTTGGTATATTATCTGGGAAGTGGAGGTTACTGTTGAAATCAATCGAGTGAATCCTGACAGGACTGACGATATTATGAAGTGTAAATGTTTACTTCATACTAATATAATTGATAAATAAGACATTTAAGACTAAACCACAACTAACAGTGACGATACAAGACGTTCACGGAAAGTTCGGTAATTTAGGAGGAAACCGATGTGTAACGAGAGTTCATGCCAGAAGAGACTGGTTATTTTTCATCTCGCGCTAATACACAAAAACAATGAATTCAAAATGTAAATATTTTACTTGTACATTTTCTATCCTTGTAATAAACCTACCTAGTATATTCATTTTCTCAGTGACTACTTTCCACGCTGTGCATTGGTAATCACGTAAGAGATAATTACTGTCACTTAGATCACATTAACATTTTCGTTCACGTATTACATTTTTAAGAAGTTCTACATCTACCTTTGCAAGCCGTACGTTCAAATCCAAACATCAGGCTAACTTTAACGCATTGTGCGCGCCTTCGTAGCTTTTTAACAGTTGGGATCGTTCGTACGTAGCCGTGCGTCTTCGGACGACTGGATTTCGTACGAAAACGCTTCCAGTGTGCGCGGGGCCTATAGGAACATATACTTTCGTTACACGTTATGAAATATTCCTTTTCACTTATCAGTTAAATTTACCTTATCTAGAATGCAGTATTTTGTTTCTGTCCAATCACGGAGCAAACGTTTGTGTTTATAAACAACGTTGACGATCTGAAGCCTGGCTATTTCTTGATTGGCAATATGTTTATGTGATGTTCCTCTAAACTCTTGTAGACGACACCAACAACTAAGCGTCGGGTGTACCGGGCCCCAACTAGAGTCTGTAGCACACGGAGAAAATACGATTTCTGGCGCACCCCCTTTTTTTTCCACCTTTCTTCCTTCCCTCACATACGACGCCAATAAAAAAGGGGGGGTCCGGGGGCCATTTACGGTAAAATTTGGATTCCAAAATACAGAATGATACTTTTTAAGCATTTTTCATCCCTAAACATTAATTACACCGCAAGTAAAACACTGATATGTTTAAAGATAAAAGTTGTTTCGTTAAAGTTTTATAAATATACCTTTGTCGAATCTGGAGCCTTGTCATTTCTAAATCAGTATTATTTAGATTTCTGTTCACTAACTTATGAAGTAGTTTCAACTAATATGAACTCAGCGGATGTATAATAATACTAATGTAGTCCACCTATTTTAGACAGACAGAAACCCCCAACGACTGCATTAAATCACTGAAGATATAGCCAAGAAATTTCTGCCAGAAGATACCATAGTGATAAACATCTACCATTTATTTTTTTTCAATCTAATTTAATAAATGACAAATCTTATAAATTAAATTTTAGGACTAACTGTTCATCTCTAGCCATAGCTGAGTAAGAAGGTACGTAATGCGGATCCACAACAACATTTGGCGTACGTACGAACACTACCGCAATTTTCGTCGCCATTTTTTATTTTTTATTGGTACCAGATATTTTTTTCTTATTTTAGGCACAAAATGTAACTAAATTTGGCTCTTATAAATTTTTTTTTTATCTCTCATAGTTTTCGCGAAATGGCTTGTTTAAGTCATATTTTGCATGTTTCCGTTTTAACGACCACACTAAAACCAACTGATATACCAAACTGAAAAAAATCACAGTGGATAAAGACATTGCAGGCAACAATGACATGCTCATAAAATTAAAGAATAAAAATTATTTGAATTTTAAAAAAATGGTGAAACTAAAAATAAAAATTTAAAAAATGCAATAGTTAAAAAAAAAATACATATAATTTTTATTCTTTAATTTTATGAGCATGTAATTGTAGCCTGCAATGTCTTCATCCACTGTGATTTTTTTCAGTTTGGTATATCAGTTGGTTTTAGTGTGGTCGTTAAAACGGAAACATGCAAAATATGACTTTAACAAGCCTTTAAGCGAAAACTATGAGAGATACAAAAATTTCATTAGAGCCAAGTTTAGTCACATTTTGTGTCTAAAATAAGAAAAAAAAATATGTAATACAAAAAAAATTAAATAATGATGATGAAAATTGCGGTAGACCGCGCTCTTATTGGATTCACAAACAATATTTAATCTAGACATGCGCGGAAATTGTTTATGTCGTAATAAAATGTCGGTAATAGACCATTGTACTTTATTTTTATTTCTAGAATCAACTTAAATGATTTAAGACCACAAGATAAGGGATTTCTCAATATAAAATAATATTTAATTGAGTCTTACATTTGCACATGCTGCATTCACAACCATCCTATGTATGTACGTACGAAGTAGAAAGTTGATCATCTCTATTACGTATGTACGCACGCTACGTGGGGACGTGAATGCTATCATGCACACTTGGTGTTTTTACTTTTTCACGTGCGTACGCGCGTACGCTACGTGGTGGTTGTGAATCCAACTTAAGGGCGATGTCTGTCGCATTTTCCATCACTATGTTTTTAATTTTTTATTTGTACCAGATACTTTTTGTTATTATTTTGGACACTAAATTTGACTAAATTTGGCTCATATGAAATTTTTTATCTCTCGTGGTTTTCGCGTAATGGCTTGTTAAAGTAAAAATTTGCATGTTTCCGTTTTTAGGACTACACTTAAACCAACTGACATACCAAGTTGAAAAAATCCGCAGTGTAAAAACGACTTCGCAGGCTACAATGTCACGTACATAAATACAAAAAGTACATTTTTTTTTGTATGTAAATAAGATTGCTGGAATTTAAAATAAACATTTAAAAATGCAATTTTTTTAAAATACAAAAGTGCGCCCCTCCATAGCTTGGCACCCGGGGCATATGCCCCTCTTGCTCCCCTCTATTTCCCATTAATTGCGGCCCTGGGTGCACCAACTTGCATGTTATATTGCATGAAAGTTAATTGTATATCCATAATGAGCAGTCAGCAGTCGAGCAGTAGGTTGCCCGCAGTCGGCAGCCAGATGTATATATCTGCATGAAAATTCATAATGTGCAGTCAAGCACTTGGCAGTATGCAGTCGAACAATCGTTCCAGACCAAACGTTTATCTCGGACTGCCTACTGCACGACTGCAAGTTGTCAAAAGAAAAAATAATGATGTTTTAAACAAATCTCAACACTTTCAAAAATTTTCTTTTACATTTCTCTGTTTTCGCAAACGATCGTTTTCTTTCTGTACTTCGTAGAGATAATTAACACTATAATACACCTGCAAAATTAAAGTTTCTCATGGCCAAAATCATGGCCATGTTTATACAACAACTAGCTGCCCCTTTGCGGCTTCGCCCGCGTGTACTATAGAAAAGAGTAACTAAATTTTAATAACGTATTAATTGATGGTGTTACTATATTCTCTGTAAATCTTTATAACAACAAATACAAACAGCTTTATCCAGTCCACTACGCTGAGGGTACTTTAATTGCAGAACATCTTTGTTTTAAATTCATCTTTATTTCTCTACAAAATAGCTACCCGGCCGCGCCTTTGCCCGCGTGAAATTATGTAATACAAACAGTAACTCTGGATAAAATATGTGATGAAGGCATTTAACAGTTAGCGTACTCAATAACAGTGAACTATAAATTGTCTTAGCTCAGTGGAAAGAGCGCACGCAATATGCTCGTATGATGTCATGTCATGTCCCATCGCAAAGACTTGCACAGGATACGAACCCGTAACCCCACCCCTCCCACACCACAAACTTTGTACAATACCCGAGTGAATACTTAAAGGCAGGCCGTAATAATACTTTCGTATGTACGGGCTACAGTCCAAAGAGGTTTTATTTATGGTGGGTTG
>PNEQ01024295.1:0-12402 GCA_003012365.1 Medauroidea extradentata | reverse complement strand
AACCGCAACTCCACAGACTTAACTACCAATTATTCAAGATAGGCCATGAGAGTTATTTCGCGTGTACAGGCTATAGTCCAAAGAGGTTTAACTATAAGCAAGAAATAAAAAGGAAACAAATTTTGAACTATTTCAGGTGTTACAAAAGATTATTCTTAAACACGTTTTATTTTTTTATAGGCTTTCAAGGACGAATTTCCAAAAATCGTTAAATAACTTTTTAGGTATTTACTTATGTTTCATTATAAGACAAAAGCCACCTCGATATCTCTAACGGTTTAGGTGATACGACTGATTAATAAAAAAACGATTTTATTTTTTTACCGGCTTTAAAAAACGAATTTTGAAAAATCCTGATATCACTTTTTAGGTATTTGCGTAAGCTTCATTTTAAAGAAAAAATCACTTTGATATCTCAGGTGGTTTAAGAGGAAAAGAGGATTTACTGTAAACGAATTAAACGGCTTTTCACCTCCTTAATATATAAATTTCGAAAAATCCGGAAATTTGTTTCTAGACATTTGTATTTGCGACCTAACGAAGTGAATAAGATGACGATAGCCCATCGGGTTCGAGAAATATCAAAGATTTGCAAAACATACATTTCACCCCGTTTCACCACCTTAATAGCCGAATTTCAAAATTTCCTTTCTTAGTGCGCGCCTACGCCACAAGGGGAAACTTCCCTTAAAATTTCATGTTTCTAGGTCCAGTGGTTTGGGCTGGGCGTTGATGATGAATGAATGAATGAGTCAGTCAGTCAGTGAGTGGGGCACTTCCTTTTATATATATAGACTAGCAGAGTCCCCCGCGGCTTTGCTCGCGAGTATTATTCGTAACTGATAATATTTTTTACTTTAATTGAAAAACCTCTTTGTACACAAGATTGGTACTTCAGTCATCAAGTGTTAGAATGTCCAAGCGGCTAGTTGAACTAATTCTGCAGCAGGATAAGTAGCTATAGCTGTCCACCCGAGAAGCAGTCCTAAGTTTGTCCCTGCCACTAACAGCGACTTCGCCTGGGCCTTATTTATAGCCCTGCCAATTTGACGTTGTGGGGTAATTACAGACACCTAAGGTAAGAGGTTAATCGAATTAGAAACATCTGTTTACCCTGTGCACAACCTTTGGTGACGGTGCCCTCAATTATATATTTTCAAAATATTCACTTTAACTTTATTGCCATTACAAAGTTTCAGAGGGTAAAGGTTTCGCGGAAACGTAATTGGTGTCCCAAACCTGAGATTAGTGAGATGATATATCGTCGGTTTACTGCCAAAAGTGACAAAGTCAAAATGAGATAAAATTATATAAATGCTAGAAATATGTATAATTTGTTCACGAACAATTGCCCAAGTTTAAAGTCTATTTGTCGTTTCGTACTGTTGTGTCACAGTATAGTAACATACCACATTTTTGTTAATATCTACAATTTAATACTGTTTTCAAACGAAATAGCATTTATGACTTAATCACTTTTGGCAGTATACCGACGATATGTCAGCTGATATTGTAGAGGAGCCGAAGTGGAAAGCGAACTGCAATTTTACCCCTTTTAAAGATTACATGTAAATTGCGCTAATTCGATCTGCCTTGTAGTTTTTGTGTGTCAGAATTGAACGTTCACACGCAGCTTTTAACGGAATTCGAGCCCAGAACCTCCCGGAATTTAGACCTGAGTAACAAACAACTGCGTCACGTAACGTCGAAATAATTCATGAAAATATAATTTATTAAAAAAATATATATATATCTGTGTTTTGGGCTCATAGAGGTTGTACAACACCACGTCTCGATAGGTTACTGTAGAGTGAAACCAAATATTGTACAAGGACAATATGGGAAAGCCAGAAGAAAAACAGGAGACATGTTATTTAATTCCAGTTCACGCCAATATGAGCGCTGTTCCTTTTAAGGTAGCACATTGCTCTATGGGCAGTTTTAGTTTTATATTTTGTTATTTATAAATTGAAATGTAATCATGGTTTTAGAAAATAATTTTGCTCATTTAGTTATTATTTTGATAAGATAAAATTTTAAATACTTATAAACGCATTCTAATACTATTAGCCTAAGAGGAATTTAGTCGTAAATATATATACACCATAGAAAATAGAGACGTAAGAATGCAAATTTTGCTAGTGTTTCCAGTTCACGCCGTTGATAAAACGTCTCGCGCTTCAACAATGCTAAAAGGCTGTACTTTCCCATATTGTCCTTGTACGATATTTGGTGAAACTCCTGTATAGGTTGTTTCTCGCTGCTCGTTCCTGCTTTTCGGATCATCTGCCTTAATTATTGACCAACTACGTGTTATTCTTAATAATCACGTTTCTTATAAAGAAAAAAATTACATATACATTTTTTAAAACATTTACGTAAGCATCACACTGACGCGAACAACACCTCAATATCGCTACTGGTTAGATAGATATCGTAGGTCGATGGAAAACAAATTTTGTGCTTTTTCACCCTTTTGGGTGCCGAATTTCGAAATATTTTAAATCTACATCTTAGACATTTGTATAAGTATCCAACTGAAGTGTAAATCACATCGCTAGCCCATTCAGTCGAATCAAAGCAGGTGATTCACTACAAAAAAAAAAAAAAAAAACATATCACCCCTGTACAGTATTGAGAAATCGAATTTCGAAAAATCTGAAAAACGTTTTGCGATAATTTCTGTAATCATCATCCTGAAGCAAAAAGTAATTGTATATCTCGACGGGTTCGATAGACATCGAGGAATTAATTATCTAAAACACGTTCAAGGTCTTTTCACCACCTAAGAGAGTAAATTTCGAAAAACCCTTGAATCATGTTTTAGAATACTTTATTTGTATCTCGTGGACGTAAAAAACACAACATTAGCCCGCTGGGTTCAAGATATGTCGACGATTAATTGAAAACGCTTTTCTCCACTTTTCAACCCTTTTCTCGTCCTTAGGTGGCGAATTTCGAAAACTCCTGAAATTACTTTTTAGGTATTTGAGTAAGCATCAATCCTAAACAAAAATCACGTCGCTATATAAAAAACTATGGGATCGATTTGTATCGAATGTGAGTCGAAAACTCATATTACCCCTTTTTTTAACCAGTTTAGGGCCGAATTCAGAAAATAGATTTAAAATGGTACTTGGGATATTTACAAAAGCACCAATTTAAAGCAAAGAGCACTTCGATATCTCGATTGATTCGATAGATATCGAAGGATAATCGAAAACACATTTCACGTATTTTCACCCCTTTAAATAAAAAATTTCGAAACGTCTTTGAGTCCTGTCATTGAAATTTGTAAAAGTAACCAACTAAAGTTAAAATCATGGCGATAGCCAATTGTGTTTTAAAAATATAGACGATTCATAAAAAACACAGTTTGCCCCTTTTCACTGCCTGGGGGTCGAATTAAAAAAAAAACCTAAAACTACTTTTTGGGTATTTACGTAAGCAATATTTTGAAGTGCATATTAACTCTCTATCCCGAAGGGTTCGATAGATATAAATAGTTGATTGGAAACATATTTAAGGTCTTTTCAGCCCCTTAAATGTTGAACTTCGAAAAATCCTTAAATTGGCTAATATGCATTTTTACGAGTGTCCTATTAAAGTAAAAATTACGATGATTGGCCGTCGGGTTCGAGCTCTATCGACGTTTCTTCGTAAACACATTTAACCCCTTTTCACCCCCTTAGAGATTGAATTTCGAAAAATCCCTTCTTAGTGCTCGCCTACGACCTGAAGGGAACCCCCACAAAAATTTTCACGATTCTAGGTCCAGTGGTTTGGGCTGCAGTTTGATATGTCAGTCAGTCAGTCAGTCAGTCAGTCAATCAGTCAGCTTTCATTTTTATATAGAGTTGGCTAAATATTCCTATTTAGAACTGTACGCTGTGAACGCAAGTTTTAATTTTCCGCTACGGATTGAAGAAGTGTTTACAACTCCATATTCGACCTGTTTGTGTTTTTAAAAAAATTCCACTAATAGACCTATTTTGTGACGATATGTTGTGCTTCAAACTGACGGCCACTGAATATTCAACCTATAAAAAATTTAGATAAATGTAGACAAATCGCAGCCTGAATTCTGTTCGTGTTGCAGAGCTTCCGAAAAAAAAAAAACAGTTTGACGAAACCATATTTCATGACAAGAATTCTTTATAGCCAACGAAAAGAAAACATAGTGCATGCAGTTGTGGAATGTTATTTTTAAAATAGTCAGCGTATTTCAAAAACTATTTTAGAGCTCCGAACTTCGACAAATGGCTTTTTCACCGTGCCATAGCTCACCATGTAATAACAGAACAGATATGAAAATTCGACAGCAGTCTGTAATAGTGTTTAACATACACAACAGTAATTTAGAAGCGCATTGGACGAAGCAGCGATTGTACACTATGCACGCGGGTACTAATGTTTAAGCAGCACGACACAATATTTAACGCTTTACAATACCTTCCACATATGCAACCTCTCATGGCAAATCATTAAAATTACGCAGTTCTTTTGCATAAAGTTCTCTGAATTAAGTAATTTAGTTCTGAAAAATCCTAAAGTAACCATTTTGCGCGTATGCTATTCCCACTGGAACTAATCACCGAACTTGAATGTATTTTTACCAGTGAATATGCAAAGTTACATCGATGTTTGTATTTTTCAGAATTTTACTTTTGGGTCAGTTTTATATATATATATATATATATATATATATATATATATATATATATATATATATATATATATATATATATATATAATATCAACCAATTCAGATCAGTTTTTAGTTCGTTCTATGAAAAATACATGTTAAGGCGTATGGATAAGCATTTCAGCTACTGTGTTACACTTTCAATTTTGTGTATTCAGAACACGAGGAGCGCGAGGACTAAGGTCTATTCTTCCTCGCTCGCAACTTGCTTTATCACCTCTAAGCGCCAGACGCTCGACATTAGTCTTTCCATAAAATACTACTCTTACAGGAGATTTGTTTATGGTTCCAGTTGAAAGATTTTATTAATTAGTTGTTATACAAGCAAAATTATGTAAATATTAGTTTAAGACACATACGGACAAGCTAAAGTAAAATTACTAAGCGAGCTGGCACAGCATTAACAGGTTAGACTCGTATTCGCGAGGACCCGATTTGAATTACTGGTTCCAGCCGTCCTTATTTCGGCTTTCCATTGTTTCCCAAAATCTTTCCATGTGAAAGCTCTGAATGAGATGGTTCCTTACTAAAAACCATAATGGCAGATTCCTCATTCAGTTCTTGTCCAAGTGTCAATTTGTATATAGCTATCTCTGATATCGTCGTTATCAACCGGACGTAAAGTACACTAAGATAAAATGCATTTATTTTAATGACTTTCCTAGAACTCTGTACAGATCTTGCTTCCCTGAGTACATTATGCATTAAAAGAACGTGTTGATGACGGTTGTATGACCAGCTTGATTCCTTTTCGCGAAGCTTCAACTATGATCACATGACCAGCACGGAACAATATAGTAAGTCCATATAACTTGCAGGAACTTGCGCCAGAAACTATAGGACATATTCTATTCTCGCACGAAATCCTTCTTACAGGATAAGTTATCGCATGAAACGTGATGAGGTGTGAGCGCGGCGAGCTGTCTGAACAGCATTAGAACTGCGGACAGTTGTTGGTGGAAAATATGGAGGAGGGGAGGGGGCGGAGTGACGCGAACGGAAGTGTACTGACACAGAGCAGCTGTCCAGTTCCTCATCCGGCGTGCAGTATAATTAGGACCGACGTAGCCACGAGTAGCAAACAGCGCGTGTGGACAAGGCTTCAAGTGGCGAGAGCAATGAACTATCTTTTGTATCTTACAACTTGGATATATTTCGACAGCTACTTAATAGGTAATAAGTGTGTGTAACAATGTGAGACAAAATTGACCGTGCCTACGGTGGCATGGACATCTCAGGCTCATTTTAGAAATAAAAAATGTCAACTGACGTGTAGCATCAAACATGTATAACATTTCAAAATTAATGCTTACAGCACTGCCAAACTTTACTGAAGTTAGCACCGTGGCAGTGGCGGCTCCATAGGGAGGGCCTTGGGGCCATGGCCCTTGCTGTTTGTTCTGAAGGGCGGAATTTTCTGGTTGAAAGGTAAAAAGAAAAAAATATTTCAATGTTTTAATATTGACTATTGTAACTTGCAGCTTAAACACATGACTCCCAGTAAAAAGGAGAAGCTTTCTGCAAGAATAAGAGTGTCATAACATGGGATTCCCCTTCCGACCTGAAGACTATGATAATATTGTTTGACATAAATTTATTAACTTGCAGTGTGCACACAATAGCTAACTTTTTGTCCGAACCAAGGGTAGATTTAACGATGGGCTGAGACGAAAATAAGCATGACGGACCATTAAAATACGGAACGTCGTCTGTGTTATACATGTTGGTTATGGAATATAATGAAAATTTCAAACCAAAAACATACTATAAAACTATGTTGATGATTTATTTTGTCAAAAGCACTAGTTACTTAATTTAAAATATACAAATTCAAACTTTGTGAGTAAACACTTTTATTGCGTGTTTATTGTACAGTGTTTGTTGAGGGGTTCAAATCTTGTCTGGTGAAAATAATGTTGTGCTCTAACTTTGTTAAATTTGTTTGTACATAACAAAAAATAATGCAGTTTAATTATTTTTATAAGTGCATTTTTCAATACTTTCTGTAACTAAAGATTAAATTCGTTAAACTTCACGACAGTAGATCTTGTAATGTTTAGTATGGACACCTCTCTTTGTATAAAATATTCCAACTATTATAATTCAATTGCGATCGTACCGCAGGAGCCCAAACACCAACATGCGACAAGGCAGTGCGCCTGGGGCCCGCTACCCGTGTCACGAGGGCAGAGGAGTTTGTGTACGGGTCAGGGTTACCCGGCGAGTGTGATCCACCTCGTAGTACGCCAGGGCATTGATGTCACACAAAACCACGGTCTAAGAGGAGGAGGTCTTGACACTGCGTATGCTCTCCAGCAAGAGAAAGTGACCCCTTCATATCACCGAGCGCTAGTAGTAATTTGGTGAAAGATTTGTCTTGTTTACATCTCGCGTTTTACAATTTTTTGCAATTATTTATGTAAACTAATGTTAATAAGGTAAGCTGATATAGTACATCCATGTTCCGTGTCCATAAATGCATTGACATGTGTGGAACTGTTTATAAAAGTAGTCTGAAAAAATATATTATGTATTTTTGTTTTAGTTAACCCATTCGAACAAAAACTATCATTTCGTGCCCAACAAAATTTTAGAATCGTTGATATGTGCATTTACATGTGAAAGATTGAAAAACTGAATTTTATGGTTGAAAAAAATGTGTTCCAATACAAAATTATGTTCCCATTTTTTCCTTCGATATAATACTCGCAAATCTGGTAACAATTTCACATTTTAAGCTAAGCTAAATACAAAAACAAGACAAATCTTCCACCAAATTACTACTAGCGCTCGGCGACAAGAAGGGAGTCACATTTTATTCCTCAGTGTCAAGACCTCTACCTTCATAGACCGTGCACAAAACTAACAAAACTAGCCGATTGAGTGCTTACGTAGTAATTAAGAACAGAAGTAAAAAGATTTCTGCGGGTGTAGAAGAAATAGTTATATTTCTCAGTAAATTTTTATGTATGTCTTGCTGTAGCTTAAGAGGGTGGTTACTGAGCATTAGTTGCTAGTTAGTGTGTAACCCCCGTTTTTTCCGGCGGATATGACAGTACCTCCAGACATAGTACAGTGCAGATGTGTGTGTGGCGAGCTCATTCCCGCGGGCCGAACTTCATCTTTTGTATCAACTGACATCGCTAGTGCTGTAAGACTTTTTTTAGTTTTAACCGGATAATCATTTTAAGTAAATGTTTCACGCCCCCGCTGGAAGTATAATGGTAACGTAATATTTTTTTCAAGTGTTCTTTCTGTCTGCGATTCCCGCCACGTGGGCCAGATACTTAAACTTAACATAGAAGGGACGGGCCTTCTCCCGCAACCAGCAGAGACGTAGCACAGTGCTTATTAACTGTGAATGTTTTCGCCTAGCGTGAACACGTGGGCCATGTGCGCGCCGAGAGACTTGTAGCTATTCGCTACACGCTCCTATCGGAACGTTCCACACCATCCTTATAGCTCCCTGTTAGGGTACTCTAGACTGCTCAGCAACCGTGTGTGTACTCCTGCTAGTTTGTACCAACGTAATAAAATCAGTTACACCAACTGAATCACCGAGAGTCGCCTACATCTTTTCCTGTAGCATTACTTGCCCTGCTCTGCCAAAATCTCAGAGAGCCATCATTGTGTTTAATATTCACTGCTATAGCTTTCTCAGTCTCCCTCCAAATCGCCGCCTAGTCTAGGAACCGCCTCGAACGTCACACGCCCTGAGTTCCTGCTTTACCGACCTGGGCCGGTTCATGTTCAGGTGGCACCCATAAACCTTCCACGGAACCCCAGTAGCCAACTGCATAGTTAGATTACGTAACTCCTAGACAGGCACATGGCAACACAATGAAGTGAAGAGAGAGTTATCGGTAACATGCTTTAATATTGCCAGCACATAACATTACAAGAACACAGTCACGACTCGCAAATCAGACAACAACACAAGTAAGTAAGAATGTTAAAAAAATAAACACTAACAACATATTGCCAACCTAAACAAAGGATATTCCTTTTACTAAGAATTGTCTTACAACACCCCCTTGTAATTCTGCCATTATAATAAACTTTGTGACTTACAAAGGTTTAACTGTTTTACAAAATTTGCAAATTTAACTACTGACAATGATTTTGTCATCACATCTGCTAACTGATCATTTGAATCAACGTATGCTATGTTCATTTTTCTACTAATAATATGATCTTTAACAAAATGATATTTTACATCAACATGTTTGGAACACTTTGTTTCCCAGGTTTGTGCCATTTTAATGGCAGACTGATTGTCCTCATATATATATATATATATATATATATATATATATATATTTGTTATTTAGCTTTATAACCCAACCTAAGACACTTTTCCTATAATTTGAATCAGATGCAAAATCTAAGTCTACATATGAATTAACCTTAGGTTCGATATCAATACCTTTCTTAAAAACCAGTGCAAAGTCCTCAGTTTACTTTAAGTATCCGAGCACTGATTTTAAGTGTAGCCAGTGATCATAACCAAAACAATTTTGGAATCGTCCAAAATATGAGACAGTATAACACAGATCGCAGGTCTAGTTGCAAGCATTAAATACATAAGACTTCCTATCAACTCTTTGAATTGAAGGTTTAAGCTTGGACCCTTCCCTTCCTATTCAAATCTAATTTAGGTTGCATTGGAACTTTTGAAACCTTACAATTCAACATATTAAACAGTTTCAGTATTTTCTGTACTGGGACCTTCTGGCTGACAACTATGTTACACTGCTGCCTAAATATTTTCAGTCCAAGAAACTCTAATTTTTGGTTTGTACCTACTTCTTTCATTTCCATGTCAGACATTAATTATACCTTAACGTTTTCCACGTCTGTCAATGAACATGAAACCAATAATAAGTCATCTACCTGTATCAAAATGTATGTGACCCCATTAAAGTACAAACAAGGATCAGATATACTATGCTCAAAACACAATCCTTTCAAATATGAGTCAATATAGTTATTCCAGCATTTGGGGCTTTGACGCAAGCCATACAAAGACTTCACTAACTTGCATACTTGACCACTGTCATTCTTTAAACCATCTGGAGGCTTCATGTACACCACTTCTTTCAAAGGACTTTTTAAAAATGCTGATTTCAATGTCAAGCTGCTTCATGTGAAGATCTTTTTCAACAGCAACAGATAAAAAAACTCTAAGAGTTGTCATCCATGCAACAGGGGCAAAAACATCTTCATATTCTAGTGATGGTTGTTGATAGCCTCTTTCAACAAGTCTTGCTTTCTTAATTTTATGATTATCTACTACTTTTTCTGTAAACACCCAACATGAATCAATCAAAGTTACATCTGGGGGTTTTTCTACTAATTCCCAGGTCCTGTTATTCTGTGGTGATGACAGTTCTTTCTCAACAGCTATTTTTCACCCTTCGTCTATGCTGATAGCATCTTCATAAGTATCTGGAACTTCACTTACACAAGTATCCCCTGCAATTAAGGCAAGCATAACATCAACCTAAAAATCTTCCAGGTATTTAGGTACCTTTGTAGTTCGATAACTTCTTCATATCTCTGATGATTTCACTTGGGGAACATAAACATCGTTATTGATGCCTTCCTGTATTGGGACTAGCTTTATTTCTTCATCTTGGCCATACTGCTGCACGTCTGATATATCCTTCCAAAACGCGTCAAATATGACGTTCCTGGCTAACATAATTTTTCTTGTTTGAGCATCCCACAGTCTGTAACCATTATCACAGTTCAACCTTTTTGTATGCGAATCCAGTTTACCACTTCTGTCTTCCTTCGAAACAAAAGTATATGCTGGACATCGAAGCATCCTTATTTTATTTATGTTAAGCCCAGTACACACGGAGCAAGAAGGTGAACAAGAAGGTGAACACCTTTTTGTTCAAGGGGACTTGCACCGTGTCAATGGCCCGTTTGTGTTCAAGTCACTAGCATGCAAGGGCTTGCATGCTAGCTAGAATGGTTTAGAGACGATTCTAATTTTCGTTCACCTTTTCATGCAAGTCTATTGTTTACATCTGCGCCGTACACACCGAGTTATTGTTTTTAATGCGGGCATTGATTGTTTGAAAGTTAATTTTGTTTGCTTAGTAATTAATTTTGTGTTTTAAATATGAGTGATTTGAGTCGGGCAGCTGTTGAGATATTAATAGAGTCGTAAAGAAGACATGAGGTTCTGTACAATAACAGACTGGCTGTGTACCAAAACAAATACCAACGGAGCAATGCTCTCGAAGAAATCGCAAATGAAGTTAAACGTGTACGACCATGTACAACACCAGAAGATGTTAGGAAAAAAATGGTATCCATAAGGACACATTACGGACAAGAACTACAAAAGCAACGCACTAAGAAAAGTGGATCCGGAACTGACAGTGTGTATGTCCCTTCTGTGTGGTGGTTTCCACTACTGAGCTTCTTACAACATCACACGCATTGCAGGAAAGGAGAAAATTCACTGCCATCACCTTGGGCTTCTCAAGAAACAAACATAGGAAGTCCTGTTGTAGTAGAGGTAGGCCCTAGGCCAAATTTATGTGAATAAAGTAGAATAATAAAAGTTCTAAAACAACAGACAAAAAATGGGTAACTTGCGTTAAATAGCCTTTGTCCAAATTGTTTGGGGCTGTAAGTTAGTTGCAACTCATATGATGTTTTCCTAAAGTTCTGAGATCATAAAAGACTGCATAGTGGGAAGGGTTGTGAAGTCCATGGAAATTGAGGTGTACAACACTAAAAATTATTGTTAAAAAGCTGTAAAATATAAACACATTAAACATATTGCTACATTTTAAGCTTCCAAAGTGAACAAAACCCAGTTTTTTGTGCATTTTTAAAGTAACCTACTTAATTACCAGTTCTGTTATTTCAGTTAACAATCTTTTGAATAAAATTAATTCATTTAAAATTAAGTTTGACGTTTTGAAATGTTTGTATTTAACAGTCCTAAAATGTGCATTTGTTGTCTAAGCATCAAATATTTGTTGCGAAAGGAAATAATATATAAAAATTAAAACTATATACAACACACGCTGAACTGGTTAAAATAAAAAGATCTATTTTTTTAAAATTCAGAGTGACATTGCGACCCAGTCTCAATCATTGCTTTTGAACTTTGAACAGTTTGTTCAAGACGTACCAGAAGTCGTACACGAAGAAGTGGTCGCGGTCAATGATTGCCCGTAGGTGTTGTTTACTTTCCGCCCCGTCGCCTTTGCAAATTTTCCGCGCGCGCCCGAATTTGCCTATGCTCTCGTCCATGACGGGTTTTACGCAGTCATTGCACAATGCAGTTGTTATTCCACCATACATTTCCATCTTCCTGTTTCTGTGTTTTTCCCGTGGTTAACATATGCGCGCATGCTGCAGTCCCCCTTGCGCTCAACCGGAGGGGGGTGTTGTTTACAGGTCCGTGGACGGGAGGAGGGAGGGTAGCGTGCCGTCCCCTCTGCTCTGACGTCACGTCTGTGGTATGCGCGTCGCCAGCCTGTCGCGCCACGCCGCTGTCCCTCTCGCGCACGTATTTACCAGTACGTTTCTCTCAGCTGTTACACACTTGGCTGTCCCGCTAGTCTCGCCATACACTTTGTACTCGCTCTGTCACTGACATCCGCCGTTGCGGAAATAAAGTTTTGATTTGGTACACTCAACAGTTCAACACTTTTTCCACTTGCCTG
>PNEQ01024294.1:0-25686 GCA_003012365.1 Medauroidea extradentata | reverse complement strand
GTAGTCAACCATTCTTTAAACTTGACAACGACGAAAACAGAGAAAATAAGAACGACTGTGTATTTGATAAAACGGGAAGATAATTGTGATATGTGTAATACTCTTATTGCTAGAGCGATAGTAATATTAGCCTTGATTTATATGGGGTTAATGCGGGTTGCATACATGCGCCTGAAACACTGACACAGCCTCTTAAGGCACTCACCTCTTTTTCCGCAGGTCGTCTTTCACACTTACGATTTTTTATTTTCTACATTTTCATTAACACTGTCAATTTTATGGTCCATCAATTCGCTGACATCGTCAATTTTAAGGTCCACCATTTGAGAAACACTTTAAATTTTCTTATCCACATACTCTATTTTTGTATGCACTAGCTCACTGATTCCTTCTATTTTCTTGTCGACATTCTCATTAACGCTGTCTATTTTCTTGTCTACATTTTCATTAACGCTCTCAAGTTTTGTATTTACAATGCGTATTTGGCTACCCAGTCCCTCTATTAGAGCTCGCAATCCTTCTAACTCACTAGCCATTTTTCTTGTAACCATATACTTATAACCTAAAACTTCTTACCTACGAATTCCTAAAAAGTTTATTTCAATATATAACAATGTACACTTAATTTTAATATTTAAACATTTAATTAAATTTAAATAAGAACCTCCATCCCACTTCTGACACCAGTGTCCAAGATGGAGCTAGGTACACAGAGGGATGGAGATCTTTGGTAAAATAAAATAAATAAATCAAACATAATTTATTTACAATTGAATGGTGTTACGCAGAACGAGACCATCCCACAATTCATAAAGCAGAATTTGGAACATTGTTTCGAAAATAATATTGTTATTTTGTTAATTTACATATTCTCAATTTAAAATACCTTACCTCTGCTTGACTTTGGTTGCTTAACTACTTAAGTTTTAATGTCAAATGATTTAGGAGCTTGAGTTTTGTCTGTTCTTTATGTTTGTGGCTTGGATGCCTTCTGCATAACACCATTCAATTATCTACATCAAAATAATCTCTATATGTCAGTAATGATTAATTATTATTAAACAAAACAGCAAAAAACACAAATAACTACTAATTATATAAAGGTATAAAATCTGAATAATATCACACAGTCCAATATACAAGTTCTCTGTAATTGAAATCTCTCTCTCACCATTTACACATGGTGGACTCACTGTCCTAGCACGAGCACCGATGAATCTCTTGTTGCCCAGAATCTCCTTCGTCATGCTACTTGCCGCAATCAACCTCGCCGGACGCTCTAGAACACTTCTCGCAACCCAATACTTCTCGCACTCGTCACTATCACTTCAACTCACACCACACACTTGCTAGTCTAAAACTCTCCTGTCTCTGTCGCAGCTTTCTTTTATACTCTTACTCAAAAGTCTCGAATTCTCTCTGAGAGTCTTTATCTCAAAGTTCCTAGAAGGAAGTCGTATCTAGGTCAAGCACAATCCTGTGAAATAGAGCACACACAGGAATACTCTAGACCATGATAACTGCTGTCGCCCGAGATAGACATGCAAAAGGATACCATGAGCAGTACAGTGCACGCCGAACCTCATTACTCTTACCGCGGCTATAACAGCTTACGCTGCTCGCACGATAATCGCGGCGCGCAGGTGGTTGTAGTGGCGCCACACAAGGTAACATGAGCCATACAGAGCACACGGAGGTCTCTTAGCTCTGCCATAACTGTATCTTATTACAACGCTCAACCAGATAGTCGCACCTCGAAACAATCCCCATTTAGAAATTGTAGTTTTTTTGGTATAAACTATGCTTTAAAGGAGAATACCGTTGGGCTGATATAAAATAAAAAGGTACATTTTTAAGCTTCTGCTCCCGGATTGTTGCAGCACATGACTGTGATGTTAATGTTGTGTTGTATTTTATAAAGTTCTAGGAAAAGTATGAAGTAATTTTTTCCAATGTTTTATTTGGCATTTATTTGATTTTATATTTTTGGAGCAGTCTCGAGGGGAGTCAAGGCCCCTGTGCAACCCCATCTGAATCAGTCACTGATCATATTTGGTTGACTGAGTTTCTGAATTAAATTCAGGGACATCCGTTGCTGCCTTTACTGTGACGAAATTTACTTCGAAGCTCTCTGGACATAATTTGTGATGGTTAAAAATAACTTTCACTTTACTGGGTTCCTCGCCGGGAACTGAGCGACCTTGCATACAACAAATTTACTCGCTGGTTGATTATTCACCTTATGTGACAAAATAATAATTTCAAGTGACCGTTTTAAATGCAGCCAGGTTTCATATAAAAGGTATACTGAAAATTTTAAATAAAGGGATTACATGAAGTTTACTAGATTGTTACAAATGTTACCAAAATAATTTACGTAACTGGCAACAATAATTTGCTGACAATGTGCAATCCTGCATATAAGTAAGTACTATTAATATTTACATATAAAATTTGTTTGACATATTAGCTATACGCTGCACTGAACACTTATAACTAGATTAATTTAAGGCTCAGTTTGTCACTATATTAAATAATTTTGTTTCTATGTTATTTATTTATTTTTTTTTAATTCTGCCAGAAAAATTTTAAACCTGCGATTATTCCAGTAACGGCTTGAGGGTTGTTGGCAGGAAGGGCACAAGTTGCCGAGAACTGTAAACTCCTGTGAAGGTGCCGCCGGATACCAATGACCATGAAATATCTACTGGCTACTTATTGTGTTGTGACCAGTCAGTAATAAGCGGCACCTACATACCAGCATATCAGTGGCTGTAGCGTCAACTAGTACACAACACTATACAGTTCTCTGGTAATGCCCTCCCTTGCAACAATCCTAGAGCCGCCACTGGATTATACCACACATTTCATTAACCTAGCACTACAATACATGCATTGCGATTTAGCTGTTAACTTATAATTATGTCACAATCAGAGCGAGAAATTTATAGTCACAATTTTCCGGACTGACTGTGACCTTTTTGTACATTAATAGCGCAAAGAAATTTGAATTTTAGGAATAAAATTTTTAGGCTAAAAGTAATTAGATTAAAATTTTTTTTCTCAAAATTAAATCAGATGTGAAAAATATTAATATTCAATATGGCAATTGAATCTGACTTTTAATATTTTGTTCTAGAACTTTCTCGTCGATTCCGGCGATAGTATTTCCTGCTCCTCAGTCCTACGCAGGCAAGTGAACTATCCACACTATGTGAAACTCTTCCGCCGTCGCTCAGTCTTCATAACTGCACACCGCGACTCGTTAGTCTCTTGACGTCTTATCGCCTCCATCGCCTAAGTCGCTACCCCGACACTCCCGCGTACATGTTAAGACCATGATCTTTCATTTATTTCAAACATTTGCAAATAACTTAAACATTTTTTAACCAAATGCTTTGAAAAAATTTGAGACTGTGTACAGTCATACAATAAACACACTTTTGCCAGAGCGTTTTTTTAATATGTACCGTTTGCTAGCAAAAATTTATTTAGCTTCATTTTGGCTTATTTTGACTAAACATTTTGTGCTACTTCAGGGGCAAAAATCTAAAAATCCGTTTGGTGTATTGTAACAAAAAAAAAATTCAGATGCAAACTATGATATATAAGAGTTAAAACTGCCAGGATTAATTTTTGATATATGTATTAATTTGCGTTAAAAAAATGTTTTCGAAACCACTGCAAAACGAAAGAGCGAGGCCTTAAGTCCAAGCAATCACTACCTGCTCGATGAGCTCTATTTATAAGCGGTCGCAACACCACCCAAATCATACCCCCAGCTTAAATATCTGAATGTCGGGAAAAGTTAAAAAAATAAATAAATAAATAAATAATAATAATAATAAAGGGGTGAGGGTTGTTGCCTACGTTCAAACTATTCAAACAATATTTAGGAATACATTCCATCCTTAAGGAACCATGAACGTTGACTTTTAAGAGTAGGTCTAATCGCAGACACTTGACATAAGGTGGCCGGCTACCCAGGCGCAGAACTGCGTGCAGAGCTTCAGCCGATACAAGTTTATTGTAAAACTTCTTAACGCGCGTAAATAATGTCTGATTAAGGATAACGTTGGAAGAACGTTACACACTTGTCCGTACCCATTTAAATACCTCCATTTATGTCTATTGGCAATTTACTCGCGGCTTTAAATTGTGAAAGTTAGTTCTTCGCGGTCCCATTCAGCTATAAAAATCTTGATACAGAATCTTTTAATATTTATAGATGTGTGGAGTACACTTTTATATTAAATATATCGTCATAAAATGACGTCACCACTGAACGTCATAGGCGAGTTGTAGGAGAGAAGACTGCACGTCAGTACACAGACTTGCGCCTAGAGGCTAGGAAGAGGCGAGATGCCCATGCTGTGTCGCCCTTACCACTTCCGCACTTCTAGGACTCAGACGCGCAAAGTACGCATACCCAGGCGGCCAACTTAAGACACTCTTGAAATATTTTTTTCACTTAAATTTTCTGTGTTTGTAATTGCTAATTAAGGTGAATTTGGTCAAAGTTGTTGTTGTTGCCCTGTATATAGGATAGACCGGCATGAGTAACAGAGTTACCGAACTGATCCCATGAACACATCAAAAGTAAACTGATTATTGTTATTTTATGGTCACAGGAGTAAATAAACATGAATCAGCGTTCTATAGGTACATGTGTCATTAAGAGACTATGGTTTTATTGCTCTATAACTGTATCTGATTGTGACTCACATTCTAAGATCCTACAAAAAGTGTCAAACGTATTACGAAAGAGAGTTACATTATTTTATTTAAATTAAGACGATAGTAGGTATACGCGTTGATGGTATGATACAGCCTTCACAGTTTGCAATTTTTTTTAAATAACTATTTTCACTGCGCATTCATTTTTAACTTATTTTATTTGGTTCCATACAGCAACGTTTAATTGAAAGCATATAAGCATTAATATACACTCTGTAAAATACAGTTTTTAGTTTCTGAGTACAAATTACAGTCATTGGAAAGTTTAATTTCATACATCAGAACTTCATGTTACTCAACGAGTGATACTTTAATAGTTTTAAGAGACCAGGCAAAACCAATACCACTAACTAAAAAAAAAAAAAGCTTATCATCAGCGTATCAAAATGCTATTATACGCCGACAAATCCGTAACATCTACATGGCTGTATAATTAAAGGAAAAGAAACATGGTGCTAATGTCTTGTATCGGTGAGTTGATCAGGCGAAATTGCACCATTAATTTTTTTATGTCGGCGACTTTCATTGTAAAAGTATTCTATACACAATAAGGACGAAATTGTTGCCTATACAATACTATGTACGTTTTCGTAGAAATAAAATACTGTCTCGTAACTGCTTTACTATTTTTTTTTAACAGAATTAAATAGGCACCCACTAAGAAAGGATTTTTCGAAATTCGATAATTAAAGGCGTGAAAAAAGGGTGAAATGCGTTTTAAACGAATCCTTGATATCTCATTAACCGGGAATGCTATCATACATTTTTTAAATTCGTAATATTGCCTAAAGAAATGCATATTCGAAAGTTTTTCGATTTTGCGAAATTCGAAAATTCAGGGGGTGAAAAGCCGTAAAAAGTGTTTTTCATCAATCCGTGATTTCTCCTAAACCATTTCAGATAGTGAGGTGATATTTTTTTAAATGATGCTTACGTAAATATATAGAAAGGTATTTTTACAATTATTTGAAATTTGTCCTCGAAAACTCTTAAAAAAATAAAACGTGTTTTTTTAATTAATCCCACTTATCTCCTAAACCAGTGGAAATAAATAAATGGTTTTTGCTTTAAAATAAACCTTATGTAAAAATTAAAAAAAAAAAAAAGTAAATTCAGGATTTTCCGAAATTCGTCATTGAAAGCTGTTAAAAAAAAAATGATTTCAAATAATCATATGTACCACTTATAACTGTTGAGATATCGAGATGATTTTTGATAAGAATGAAGCTTATGTAAATACCTACAAAACAAATTCAAGTTTTTATGAAATTCGAAAATTAAGTAGGTGAAAAGCAGTAAAATGTTACAGTCTCCAGAAAAAAGAGAACGATCACGGAGAAATAATTCAACAGTCGTTTATTTTTGCCAACTTACTCATAAATAAAACCTCTTTGGACTGTAGCCATTACATACAATATAATTATCACGGCATACCTTTAAACACCTTATGTTTCTATGCCTTTAACATTAACTCGAGTATTGTATAAAGTTTGTGTTGTGGAATGGATGGGGTTACAGGTTCGTATACCGTGCAAGACTTTACGATGGGAATTACTATGACATCATACGAGCATATTGCGCGCGCTCTTTACACTGAGCTAAGAAAGTTAATTATAGTTCACTGTTTTCGAGTACAAGCTGTTACATGCCTTCATCACATATTTTATCCAGAGTTACTTTTTACATTACATAATTTCACGCGGGCAACGCCACAGCCGGCCGGCTAGTTTGTATATACAATTATATTATTATAATTTATAATTGAGTCAATAGTAATGACAAAGTTTTGTTTCGAAAACAATTATAGGCTTCATAATGCAACAGTTTTTAGCACACCCACGTGAAGAAGTTAGAAATATGAAATATGCTCACACTAATTCTTTCCTCTTGCATTGCAATGCATACAAAATGATAGCAAAAGTTTCTACCGAACATGTTCGCGAGGAATTACAGATTTCCTGGACAATCAAATATATATATATATATGTGTGTGTGTTTGGCCAGGAAATCCGTAAAATTGTGACTGTAAATAATATATACTCAGGATTCGTGCAGACACACAATGCCTATATATATATCAAACATTAAGGGCTTGTGAAGCTGTTTAGTACCGTCTACGAGGTACGGTTTGAGCTCGATGACATTCCCTCGTTATTATTAACTGTCGCACACCTTCTTTACGTTATCGTCACACTGGTAACCAATATCTCATTAATTACTGTGGTTTTTTACGAACGACTAGGTGCCACTCTAATTATTTCAACCCTCTCTCTAGCGATTGTGCACTAGTTATATGTAATACGTCCAATTTGACTGATTTCTTTCGGATACATTATATAGTTTGTGTATGTTTGAAATAAATGCATTTAAATATATTACATTCAGCAGCTACATGAAGATCGGTACTCATTTTTTCATAGGTTCTGTACTGTGATGACCACGAGTCACAAATTTTGCTTGAGCACGTGAGAAAAGTTATAATCTCCTATTCAAAACCATAAACTATTTTTGTTGCTCTATCGTAATTGCGCAACATTTCATAAAGCCATTCCCTCTACGTGAAAAAATTCTGGGAAAGACATTTTTACCACTTCTTGTCACAACTTAAGCGAAAAATATCTTAATAAATGCGTCAGTGGCACTTGGTGAGTCGCGTTTTCGGCTAGGTTCGGAACTGTTACTGTTCTGGTGTGGTTACATCAGTCTTAATAAATGTACCGATCATTGCTTGCAGTTTCTGTGTTTCAGTAACTCGTTGGTTCAATGTAACGCGTAAGATAATAACCCAGCTGGATTAGAGCGGTGACAAGTTTGTAGTGTGCCTGCTTCAGAACGAAAAAAAAAAAAAAAAGTCTAATGTTTGCAGAAAGGACAGTACGATGTGCTGGCGCGGTGACCATCCAGCGAAGGGGAGGAAGTGTGACATTCATGGGATGAGGGTAGGGCGAACTCATTGTTGAAAACTGTTCACTTTGTGGCTTGTGCCAGGAGGTCATGATACACAAGGATGTAGGCCAGAGAACAAGATGTTGCTCAACTAAACTGCACGATACTCCTTTTAAAAATTTCTTACAAGCGTATTTAAAGCTGTTGTTATTTTTTAACTATTGGGATGTTATATCGTTTAGAAATGACATTTCGACATACATTCATATTCGAATGTATTTTTTGGCTTCTAATCAAATCCGGATTTTCAACCATTATATTTGATAAATGTAAACAATTTCAAACGGCGAATTTATAAAACAACCATTTAAACTATTTTAATGTTAAACCAAATCAATCGGTAACACATCAAATGCTTGTGACTGGTGAAATAATAGTGCAATAAAACCATTGTTTAGTTCACAAACATATAAAATACTATTGAATTAAAATGGTAACACTTCGAATTTTTTTTGAGCGTGAAACTGAAATTGGAGCATGGGCAAATTTCACGTGTAAGTATGAAGCGTTCACAAAATGACACCATACTGTAATAGATGACTTGAAAAGAGGTGGAGCTTCAGTCAGGTGTGGGATACAATTCCTATCTCCATGGATACCGCAGCCGAACTTAAAACCTTCATTTAGCTGTTTGGCGTCAAATGTCCCGGATGAGATGTATGTCAAGAAAATTGATTATTTGTTTGGAATTGGCCTTTTTTTTCACGTAAATATTAATCTTATGTATTTGCGTATCTTAATCATGAAGTAGAAACTACTACTTTTTACCCTTACGTGCAAATATATGAATGCGCGACATTTTTGCTTTCTGCAATCACCAACTAACAAATCAGCATGTTTGTAAACAAGCTTTGTTTCCCACAGTATTTCCCTCTGCGGTGTGACGTCAGGAGGCGTGTACTTCAAGTCGTCCATTTTTCGCTTAAAGAATGGAGCGTAAACATGACAAAGTACACCCTGTGTGTGACTGTTGGCTGTGTGAAACGGGAGGAATCCAAGCAGAAAGTGTGTTAGTATAGTGGATATTTGGAGAGGACAGCAAACGATAACGAACTATTGACAACGTAGACTTTTTTTAACGTTCTCTCTCTCGCTTTTAATATATTTCGTTTAACACAAGTATTTATTAAAATATTAATTTCTAAACCTAGAAAATACTAATTCTGCCGTAATTTATGTAATTGTTTTAACATATTTCCGCGTGAATAAAAAGGACGGAAATAAACAAAACTATCTAACTTTACAAAAGTATTGCATTTTTCCTTATGGTAATATGACACTGTACGCGTTACTGTAAACATTCAATATTTGACTGATATATATTTTGACTTTAATATTACTGTTCAATTCTTCGCAATTAAGGAAAGGAAATGATACTGATATTTATCACTAGGATTGCATATTTTATCTGGAGGTTTCTTCAGATTCACAAAAAATTCAATTATATGACTTGTGTAGGAACCTACATATTGCGTAACCTTAATCAAAGCCATAAAAAAAGATTTGCTATAGAGGGCAAGTACTAAATCATCTAATGACAGGTGACACGAAATACATTCAGATCTCCTATAGCCTCCTCCGTCGACACTGGATTCATTTAAACCAGACTATATTTTATGTGGTCTTTGCTTAGTTGCAGCAAACGTTGTAGCATACATGTTGAAAGAGCGCTGTTTAAAGTATTTTCCTTTTACATATTTCCGTTTCATTATGTGTATTCGTCGGTATGTATCATTCCCAAGACTAATATAATATGTTGTTGATAAAAACTTATTTTACTGCCATAACATTTTGTGTTAATTCATCAACAGCGACAGTCTGTACCGTTTGTTTTACATAATCTACCTTTGCGTTTCCGACTAGTGTCATCAGTCTGATACATTTGAACTGTCCAGAGCAGACGTTATATGCCTGAACGTTTAAAGTACAGATTTTTCTTTTAACTTAGGTGAAATTTAAAGATAGTTTACCAAAAGCTGTGGCGCACATAGGATTTGCGTTTAAGTTGGTCCAAATTAATTAATTGCATGTAGAGAAAATGTTTTTTCATTGCCTGTACATTTCATGTTATTTGTTGATTTTACAGATTTAGACTAAATGTATTTGTTGCTATGTTTACCATACAGTGTGCCACTGCTCAAACGTAATTTTGACACAAATTACACTTAACGCATAGAATTTAAAATTGTTCCTTCGTAAACACTAACTGTGTTCGATACAATCGTGTTAAAAAATAAAAGTGGCTATTGGGACATGGCCTTGATACGAAGAAAATTTAATTGGATATTCTCTGTTGAATACATTTATTAGTGTACTTTAGTAGGTACAAATGAATGATACTTATTTTATATGTTTGCGTATCTCTACTTATGTATAAGTAGGTCTAGTGTGTGTCAAGTAACATTTAACGTTTATAAATATTTCTGTGTTGAAGTAATTTTGCTAAGAGGCATTTTTAAATTAACATAATATAAACGACCGGTAATTTCATGTAAAGATAAAGGTATTGAGAAAATACAGTTATATTGTAGAATTATACCGGACGATCATCACTGGTGTTTCAGACATACTACACAATGACGTATATTTTAACATATTTATGAATATTTCGTACGTACAGTTTTCCTATGGATGCTTTAAATATTTTGCGAAGTATTTAACGTAAAGCACATAACAATTTTGTGTTAAAATGGGAGAACTTTGTAAACATTTACAGGTAAGTTTTTAGTGATAATAATATTTTTCACTGAAAATGTTACACAATGTGAAACATTTGACTGTGTATAGAATCACACGGAGAAATACGTACCGTTAGTGTAACATAAAAAGCATATATGTTCTAACCACTTAGCAAGTCTACGAACAATTTAGAGTTTTAGAATTTGGTTTTGATATATTACTCCTACTTTATAACGTATATCTTACTGGTTAATTACTATATTTTAAACAACGAGAATAACTAAGGTTTTTAATATCTGAGCTAACTTAAAATGCATTAGTTTTTTAAACCAAGCATGAGAAATTTTGGAAAAATTTACAATTTGTGTTTATCGATTTTCACATTTCTCTCAGAGAGAAGATAACCTGCCTCTGTGATAAAATACGGCGCAAGTAATATTACCGAAATAAACTATGCCTTTAAAAATAGTATCACCATATTGTTGAATATAACAAACCTTTCATCGCATTCTTCGAATGCGTAATTTAACACACTTGTTCTTATTAATACTTATATAGCCTACACCAAAGTAAGGTTTGATTTAAATGTTTTGCTATTAAGGAAAAATTTTTGGAAACTACACAACAAAAATGTAAAAGCCACGATCACTTATTTATGTATATCTTGACTACATGTTTACTTATTTGTTAGTTATTTTACAATATCCTGCGAGGTATTTTTCACTTCTAGACGTTTCTGTTGAATTCAGAAATATTTTTCGGGTTTATAAACTGAAGAGAATTTGTTGCTGGAAACAGACAGAATATCTACTGAAATGTGTCGCCCTACCTGCTGTCAGTAATTAAAGACCGTACACTTATTCTTTTCACTAATTCATAATGCGCAAATTTATTACACATTTTAACTACTCGAATAACTTTACACAAAGTTCTCAGTTTAGTAATTTTTCATTAACTGGGTCCAATGAAATGAATAAAATTCGATCGAAAAAATTTGTGAAAAACTAGTTTGTTGTAAATACATACATTATAATAGTACCTGGCCGTGTCCATTGCTGTTACCGGGAAGTTTTTCGTGAGTCAAGTTCTAAAATAAGGTTCGGTGTTAAAATTTAACATGCAAATTTTAATTAGAACTGTAAAATAATTATTAGACATGAACTGTAATTTACTATTTCGTGGTGTACTCACTAATGTGCATGTGTGTATAACAGTTTGCATATTGTATTTTTCAGCAAGTGCATACTTGAAACAGTGTGTTTCATTTTGTGAGTAAAATAAAATACTTTTACGTATATAAAAATTGTCACACTTACAGGAACGTTAAATTTACCGAAGCAAATTTGTAAAACAGAGTTCGCTATACTTCAAACCTTTTAAATTTTAACCAAAAATGTATTTGTAAACTGTAAGTTATGTCAAGCTTATTATCACTTCGTGTCATATTCAAATATTTTATATGATTCAAGCTACTACGTTACCAGAAACCACGCGCTGCTACCTCTACCAGCATCATGAACGCCTGGTACCCCTCTCAGTTCCTTGAGTCACGAGTTTTAAGGGTTGATAGCTAGTTGTTCGTCTGAACGTCAGGAGCAAGACATTCCTGCGTTACCTCCTATGCAACTATGAGCTCCTAATACAATGTTTCAAATTTTCTCGTATTTCTGTGTCAATTTTTGAAATTTTTCTTTCTTTTTATGCTTAAATAATGTTTTGAACTGAGTGTCCATGTCCAAGTTGCCATAGTAACCGAGAATGTTATGGCCAATAGGAGCAAAAGACAAGAAATAAGGGATGGTCTGCAGACACCCTCATGGGTATAGTGGGGGTAAAAGGAGTGTAGGGGTAGTTGGTGGTACAACTGACGAAGTAGGCGAACTGTCCGTCCCCCCAATTTTCATCAACAATTTTATATTTTTTATTAGTACCAGATAGTTTTTTCTTATTTTAGAAACAAAATGTGACTAAATTTGGCTCTTATGAAACATTTTTATCACTCATAGTTTTCGCATAATGGCTTATTAAAGTCATATTTTGCATGTTTCCGTTTTAACGACCACACGAAAACCAATTGATATATCAAACTGAAAAAAACACAGAGGATAAAGACATTACAGGCTACGATATCATGCTCATAAAAATAAAGAATAAAAATTATTTGTATTTTAAAAAAAATCCGAAACTGAAAATTAAAATTTAAAAAATTCAATATATTTTTTTTTAATACAAATGATTTTTATTCTTTATTTCTAAGAGCATGACATTGTAGCCTGTACTGTCCTCATCCACTGTGATTTTTTTGAGTTTGGTATATCATTTGGTTTTCGTGTGGTCGTTAAAACGGAAACATGCAAAATATGACTTTAACAAGCCATTACGCGAAAACTATGAGAGATAAAAAAATTTCATAAGAGCCAAATTTAGTCACATTTTGTGCCTAAAATAAAAAAAATCATCTGGTACAAATCAAATATTAAAAAATGGTGATGAAAATTGCGGTAGCCGCGCCCTTTAGACGCTTGTCTAAAACTACTGGACCGAAGAGTTGGTCATCAATAATACCGCACCACACGTTAACTAAGAAACGTCGTTGAAAATTTCTTTCTACAGTAGGGTGCAGATTTTCGTCTGCCCATACGTAAGAGTTGCGTGTGTAGTTGATTCCGTTGGGGGTAAATGTTGACTCATCAGTGAACAGAATACGCGGAATTAATCGATCATTGGCAATGATCCACTGACAGAATTCTTGCCGTTGGACATCATCTCCTTCATGCAGATGTTGTACACTCTGCCGATGATATGGATACAGACCCTGCTCGTGTACTGTGCGTATCACTCTTGTTTGTGGAATATGAAGTTGAGCAGCAATTCGTCTCGAGTTAGTTATTGGGCTGTGTTCTAGTACCTGAAGAATGTTCTCAACTTCATTAAGAGCTTGTTGTACGGGACGTTTGGATACAACATTTACGCTGGGAAGCATACCGCGGTCACGCAATCCTGCAAACATCCTGCTAAACACCCTGCTATCTGGAACTCTGTGACTAGGAAATCGTCATTCGTACTTACGAACAGCGGCTCTGGAATTCCCATCGGAGAAACCGTAGACAAACACCATGTCAGCATACTCTGCATGTGTGAAGACCTGTGGCATTTTTGACTACACTGAACTGTATTCACTGTACACGTAACAACACCGTAGTTCTCAATACTAGGGCAAGCGCTGTAGGACTGAAACTCTTCAAGAAAAAGTCGGGTTGCAGATCTCCTTCCAGAGAACTAGAGAACCAAGATTTTCACTTCATAACTAGACATCCCAAGTCTCATTACAAAATCTAGCCAAATCAACAGTCCCTTGCTTAAAATACAGTGTATAAGACGAATGAACCAATGAAGCCCCTGGACTACATGAAAATAATAAAAAATGAGATTGCCGACAAATGCTGCTACAGCGAAGATTTTACAAAGAAAAACAGGAAATCCTCTAACCAAACGAAAAAGAAAAATAACCCAAAACACTCACGTCCAAAATCTCAGAAGAGCATATGAAAGAACACGATAAATCTACAACAAATGTATTTCTCTCCATGTTTAGATTCAATGTTACCTTACAATAATCAAACCTGAAGCCTTTTATGCAGGGGAAACTCTCAACCTTCACAAAAAAAAAAAAAAGGCAGGCTATAAACATCCTAAAAGAAGAGCGAAAAATCACGAAGGAAATGTTATGACCGAGATGCACTGAAGAAGGTTGCTGCCTCCAACCAAAGCAATCTACAGAAAAATGATCTAATATAGCAGCAGACATCAGGAAAATAATTGAATATTATGGATGTGTTAAGAGGCTACTAAACGTCTGACTAACCCTCTAAATTCTTCAAAGAGTTGACAAACTGAATAAGTCTCTTGGACAAAACAAATAAAAATGGACACGAAAATATCCCTAATACAGGAATAAATTTAGGATAGAAGTGAATACAGCGAAAAAATGGAAAAATGAGAAGTAATTCCAAATATTAAAGCCCCAATACTAACAGATACCAAGTGAACGGAAGAAACGAAGAGGATCTTTAGTGAACAGATGAAAGCATCCTGGATCCTTCGTAAACCGAATCATAAATAAATCTTCGTGTGTTCCAAAATGGACCATCCACGTTAAACAATAATAATTTTATGCATGTTTCTACGTGTATATTCATTATGTATACACACATACAGAATCGAAGAGGTTGAATACGAAAACTATTTTTAAATCAACTTAGGTTTAGACACAATTACAACCTATTTTAAAAATTATTGCAGGCTTTTGAATCACTGTTGTCTTTTATTTCTAATGGTCTAAATTACAAGTGGTCTAAATGACAATTTCTCCGCAGTGTATTTCACCGGGCTTTATTAAAACTGAACACCTACAGAAAGGCTGGTAATATGAGCATACCATCATATCACCTTAAATAATAGGACCAGATTTTCCTAGTAGAATCGGTAATATGACATATCTCATTAGTCCATGTGTTCGTAGATCACCAGAGACTAATAGGTTTTCTTTTTGTTCATGCAACCACATTAGCTTCTTCTGAGGCTGTTAATTCGTCACTCGACTTGTAGATTGGCAGATGATTTGCTTTTATCCGCCAATGTTTAAGTGTTACTTCCCAGAGCTTGCATTGTAAAGCAGCTCACACTCCGTGGTGGTTGTCTGAATCATTGGTGTATGTCCACTTGGAGGAAAGTCTTTGACAGTACTTGACTATTTAATTGGCTCTTATATTTTTCAACCACTCCGTTATTTTTGTATTGCTATTGGTTTCCTTTCATATCGAATTCGATATTTCTGCTGTGCTGTAGTTGAAAACTTGGATTTTTCATACCAGATAAATATATTGGGCCTTTTAGTTGAATATTACCATTATTAATTTTTTAATCAGTGTACATCTGCAACAAGTATGAAATAAACTCCCAGTGCTGCAAAACACTCTAAACAAACCGCAACCGTCTGTACTGAATAGTTAGCGAGATTGATTTTGAAATGATAGCGGTACTTTATGGAAACTATGTACAGTTCATGTGATAATTACATATGAACAGGTTTTTGAGAGTGGTGTCACTCAAATTGACGTATCCTACGAGTTTCCTACCGGTTATGTAACTCAATCCGAGTCGCCTCTTAAACGGGTACTTGGTAATATCGCTTGTTGAGAAACATTGGCCATATATATTCTCAATTAGTCTTTCTGTGTTATTCTCTCACGAGGATTACTTTACGTGTTCTATTTTGTGGAGCCATGAAAATGAACAAGGAAAATGTTTGTAACCTGACCTAGCCGGTAGGCCACTCCAGGAGTAACACCTTGAAGTTTTTTTTTTTTTTTTTTTTAATATAATTTCACATTTCTGCGGTTTCTTTCTGCATTTTCCCTTAGTTACGGAAGTACTGTCACTACCTGTGCTAGAAGGTTTATAAATCCACCACCAGCAGAATGCAGCCATGTCTGTCTAGCGGGGACCGGATTGGGCAACTCTCAGTGGTGTAGACCCAGTCCAAGCTACTCCTTATTTTTCTTCGGCTTTATTAGGAATACTCCGCCGGCGATTACCATGGCATTTGAATTAGTTCACGATGAAACCCACTCTTTGCTGCTCATAGCCTGAGTGCTAAGGAGTCGACCGCCCCTCCTGGATGGCAACGCTTCGACTAGGAGCCAGACACCCCTTTGGTATAATATTATTGCACTGTGCTAATGACATAACTTCAATATAAGGCATAGAGAGAGGTCGGGGTGTTACACGTCCCAGCGGTGCTACGATGAGGCAGTTGAACTGTAATTAAGCCGTAAATAAATAAATAAATAAATAAATTGTGGGGACAATCCGGGTAGAGTAGAGCGGCTAGAGAGGACGCTTCTACGCCAGAAGGGGGGCCGCGGCAACCGATTGGGTCAGACCACTCGGCTCCTATCAAGGTGATCCGGGCTCCATTCCTGGTATCCCGGTTGTGGGAATCAATCGTGTCGGACGATGTCATTGTTAGGCGGGTTTTCTCGGGGATCTGCCGTTTCCTACGCTCTTCATATTCCGGCAATTCTCTAATGTAGGGCCACACATCATGCCATCCTCCGAGGCAAGCAGATGCCTAGCAGCACCCAGCTGAAAGTCTGCACTCGGAGTGCGGTAGCCCGGTCCTCTGGTATCCTCCTCATACGATATGTTTGTAAAGACGAGAACAAAATTGCTACGTGGATAACACTTGGGAAATAAATCATGAGTGTGTTTTCGAGTGTTTTTAAAGAATGAAAACTCTTATTTGCTCACAGTTTAAGGAAAATTATATAAAAAAACCAGTCTTCAAGATCGTATAGCAATGTGGGTTGGGCGAAGATGAACAGAAAGGTCAGAGATGGCAAATATGAAGGCTCGACACATACTGAGTCACATATAATATACAGTCAACTCCCGATTATCCGCACTAATGGTGGGGGGCGATGCCTCGGATAATCCACTTTAACCCTTTCTTAGATCTCAGTGTGAAGAAAAAGGTCAAATTCATTCCTGCAATAAAAGGAAGCAATTTAATACAGTAGACTCGCCATTATTCACAGTAATGACAGGAAGTATCAGCAATTAATCTAAAAACACAAATAATAAAAAATCATGGATATCTTATTTACCCAAGATAAAATCTCGTTCATCCATTCGTGCGCGACACGTGGGCAATCTCGTTAACCCATTCATGTGCGGGTCTAATTGTTTCGCCTGCTGGAAAAAACTCAAATCTTCTTCAAGCCTTTCAAAATACGGTTGTGGGCATAACACGTTGGAAAGACCATGCGAGTAAATAGAGTGTGTATTTATAAACAAACAAAACTTTTTTTGAATATATATTTTTTTACTTCTTTAAAACTTTGCGCGGATAGTCCGCAAATCAAATAATCCGCACACAGATATTCGAGAGTATACTGTAACTTATTTAACAACTGATAACATATCCTTGCTCGTGTCAGAGACCTGGAGCAGGGAGTGCCTTTAAATACAGCTCTACTTCACAAATATGAGCCTATATTACGTGTGAAAACTCCCAGTAGTGTGTAATATACGTAATGCCAAACATTTACCATCATTAGGCCAACGTTTCTCTACAAAATACACACAAAACTGACTGTACAAAAATTAAATTAAGTATGATATTCATAATAATTTTATTTTCAGAGTTCTTGTGGATCACACGAATTATTAAAATCAATAATAAAATTTCGACCTGAACAGAGATAGATTCGACCTACAGTCAGAGATTATGTTAGAGCTCGTGTCATCAGACGTCCATCGCCTTATCTATTGCTCTACGCTGTCACATGATGATTTATGACATATAAAACAAAAATACGTATGAAATGAAAATTTTAAAATAGTTGAACTTAAATAACAAAGAAAAATATATCTTGTGCCAGTTACACGTTTACTAACAATGCCAATGTTCAGACAACCTACATACCAAGTCTTTTCAGTTTTTGGCCTACTGTGTAAACGTGCATACCAATTGCCAACAGTGTGTTGACCAATTAGTACCTAACAATTAACCAAAAATTAAAATTCACAAAAATTCTGTATTTAATATTGTCTTGCATTTTGTAATCTAATGGAGTTGTTTTTAGAAAGAATCACAATTTGTGTCACTAGGGGACTTGTTGCCAACGTCAGCCAACTTCCGTGGTTGGCATAATGTCGGTTATACAATGTACAACCAAATTTACTGAAAACAACTTTCACCTAACCGTTTATTTTCAGCAGTTTGCCAACATATAACCAACATATATATTTTAAAGAATGCAGAATTCGCATATACACCATCAGTATCAATTTTTTAATACAAGGAGCATTTGTATTGTTTTTTATGTAGTATTTGGAATTTTTTTATAAACATACGTGTTGTTTGAGCAATGTTGGTTCAGTGTAAAGCTATAGTCCTAACATCAACGGTATGATTACCGACTTGCTGCTAACTTTCAGCCAACCTAAATACATAACATTTTCTGTGGTTGGCTTATTGTGGGCTGTGCAACGTTGGGCCAACATACTGAAAACAACCAATATAAAACTAATGGGTTTTCAACATTTTGCCAACATATAACCAAAATTATATATTTCATAAAACAGAGGAATTTTTATTTACACCATCATGACCGTATATTCTTAAATGCAAGTAGCACTGGTGTCTTTCTAAATGAATTTCGGAATATTTATAAAAATGTGCTGTTTCAGCAATGTTGATCCAATGTAAAAATACATATCTAACACCAACAGTATAGTTACAAAGATCTTAAGTACTAACTTGTTACCAACGCTCAGCCAACCTACATAGCAAAAGATTTTTTATGGTTGGCATAATGTTGGTTATGCAACATTGGACAAACATACTACGAACAACAGTTGAATTTCCAACATTTTTCCAACGCATAACCAACAGAACAAATATTACATAATGTTAATTTTTTAAAACTAAGTAATTTATTGTGTTATAAACTTGAATTATTGATTTTGTTGTGTTTTAAAAACGTGATTTTGAACTCTTTGTGTAAAATGTTGGTTTTGCAACGTTGGCCCAACGTAATTATACGCACTAAACTCCAACAATATATTTACAAACTTGTTGCCAACATTCAACCCACAAAATTCAAATAACAGTATTTTGGTCATCCAATATGTTCAGACATTTTCTACTTTAATATAACTGTTTTCAGTATGTTGCTAATGCATTGCAATAATAATACATTTTCGAACAAATTCCCTGGCGTGCTATATTGCTCCGCCCCAACGTTGTATTTACGTGTGTTTTCCATCACAACATAATGACAACGGTCCCAACCAACTTTCAACGTTGGCCCAACATCGGATGCTACTGGGGAACTAGACATGCTGGTGAAATAGTAATTATAAGATGCATGTGAAAAAAATCCGCTAAAAAACACAGCTGCTATTTGAGTGACAAGTTCGCGGAAAGTAACCACATTATGGTAACACAGACAATGTACAGCACCCGGAAAGAAGCTGCACTGCAACATACAGTGTTAGAGTAATTAGTGATTATTGAAGCAGCAGAGGGCTGCGTGGTCACAGCATGGTTAAAGGGCTGTGAACAGCACCCGGAATACACCTGTCAGCCTTGCAGCAGAGGCAGTCAGAGGAAGGAGTGATCACTGTAGGGTGACACAGACAGTGTACAGCACCACACAAACACCTGCCAGCCTTGCAACAGAGGGAGGTTCTTGGTCGGCGACCTCGAGGGGTCGATGCACCCCTGGGCCAGGTACTCGTGTGCGTGTGTGTGTGCGTGCGTGTGTGTGACGCAAGGATGGCCTACTGGCGAGCTACAGGAATTCACGGCACCAATCGCGACCCACATACACACATTTCCACTTTCCCTTCCCTCGTTCGAGAGCCGCCTTTTACGTAATGTTGCGTCACGAGGCGTCCAACCTACTTGCTGTCGCGGGCCTCGTGTCATGACGCAACTGTACCTCGTGGTGCATCCTCGGCCTGCAAGACAGTTAGTTGTGTAGTTGAGACTGCACTGGCTTGCACCTACATTCTCTCTGCAGTAACACTCACCCACAGTAGCCTCTACTGACGTACGCTCCCCGTGTCTGGACTTGTGTTTATTTCACATTGACAGTCATTGTACACGAATTTGACATAACCAGAAGGAGGGAGGTTCCTAGAGGCCGAACTTTTGCCCTCAAAAGGAACCAATTCGAAAGGATTAATTAATATATAGGTTCTAGGTTTCTTGGTTGTAGCTGCGTCGTATTTTCTCCCGACGTTTCAGAATACATTGCAGTCTATGTCTTCAGGATGGAGTCGTAGCAGAAGTAACCCACAGGCCCAGAATCTGTAGACGATGCTGCGACAGTTTGCAAACTTTAATAAATTCATTTACGTAGAATTATTTGCATACAGACCTGACTTCAATGCTCCTTTATTGGTTTAGTATTATAAAACATTGTATGGTTAAGGTTCATGCAACAAATACACAAATATAGTTTTGCTCCACCTTCTTTTCTTTAGTTAGATGACCGTATGGCTTTCAGTTGAACGTTTTTGTTTCATAGCTATCTATGCGGTAAAGGGTTTTATGCTTATAGTAGATCGTTGGCCTTACTATCGCTCTGGAATACAAGTGATGTTAAAGTTTTTTTGAGTAAGAAAAAAAAATCTTTTAGACAATTTTGCTAAAGGTTAAATTAGATAGTTACGTCACTTCCCTCTCTGTGTCTCCCTGCATGTTTCTCGTACAGGTAATTTCACTGCATACATTTTTTAAAATACTTTTTTGTTCGTTTAAGAACGTGGCATATTACGTTTTTTTACTTAAATATTTGTCAGGATTAATTTTAGGCCTGCTATTTTGCAAGAAAAGACGACATAAATAAATAAATACCTTATTGTCATATTTACATAATTACTAAACACCGATAAACATTAAATTATATATATATATATATATATATATATATATATATATATATATATATATATATAGAGAGAGAGAGAGCATTACTTTAATAGAGTGTACTGTTGTAGAACAGATATTTTTAGAAGATAGCTTGACGAAAATATATCATATTATTTTAACCAACGTGAGCGATCAATTTGCAACACTGAAGTTAGTTATGCCGCCATGTTGTTTCGTCCAGGTTATTCTAATGAAGCGTTGATGGCATGTGCTTAATGATAGGGTTGGTTGCTGGAGGTATGTTGATATGTGATGTGCTTCATTGTTCTAGCAGGTCTCAGAGTCAGATACAATATCCTAGGATGACAGTAGCGCTTCCCGACGAAGGCTCGACAGTTGTCAGTTATGTACTGTGTACAGTACTGTATTATTCTCCAAGAATAACTGCTGAGAAGTTGATCGCAGCTGTTATTATATAGCCTAGCGTATTTTTTTTTAAATGGCCACCTGTACGGACGTATTTAGCGCGCTCCAGTCCTAGAAGTGTGGAAGCTATAAGGACGACACAGCACACACATTACGCCTCACTATAGCCTCTAGGAGCAAGTCACTAACTGTCGTGCTGTCTTCTCGTAGACAACTAGTCTCTATGAGACATTCTGTGGCGACCCGTACATTTTATGTCGTAGCATTAAAGATAAAGGTGTATTGTACCCACCTGTGTCTTTGAAAATATTCAATGCCAATTTTTTCATACCTTAAAAAGGGCCACAAAACGTCCATTTTATTCCATTTCCGGCAGAGTGCGAATAAACTTTACAGATAAATACAGGACCTGAAATGGCACACGTGAGTAGCGTGTTTTAAATGCTATTCCTAAGCAGACATCACGTAATTCTGTACGTCACTCAGCAGCCTGGCCAGGCGGCCGTCTTGAGGGGTATGGAAAGGTAAGATGTCGGGCGACGACTGGGAACACTCATCCACCGATAAAATTTAAACTACTCATCATAATTTGATGAAATTTTTTTGCCGAGTCTATTAAGGAACGCTTATTTACATAGCACTGGGCGGTAATATGCTTTGCTTTCGAGTAAAAATTTAACAACGGCATTTAGAAAAATAAGGAATTGAAACGTCAAAATACATAAAAATGGAAAACTTTAAATTTTATAATTTTAGTACGATAATATCCAAGACTCTATAATAACAGAATTTAAAAAATATTTGCGTTTTGATTATAAAATAATATTAACATCCGTAAACCACTCGAGCAGAGGTTTTCGGAGGGTAACAAACTAATAGTTCTGTGGTTTAGCAAATATCTAAATAAAGACAAAGGCATGGAAGGTGTTACTGATTTGTTAATATCACTATATTTTCATCCCATAATTATCAGAATCATTAGTTCAAAACCATATTATATTTTGCGAGATGCAAAATTTAAATTCCTACTTTAAAGTGGTTCGATTTTTTATTCAACTAAACAGCACTAACTTATGCAATAACTGACGACAGCTTCCCCTTCCCCCTCCGGTCATAATTACGACCGTGTCTTTGTTTTTAACTTTTAAGCCTCAGTTTCTACAAATGAGTAGAATTTCTTCCCAACCAAATTATTTATGTAAAAATAATATTATTTGTGAACAGCGAATATTTAGTTGCTACAGTACCGCAAACAAATGTTTTGTGTTGGCTAACACTACATTGCAATATATACAGAGTGTCCCGAAAATACCTTCCGATATTTACACAGGTTGTGGTATGCAACAAAAGAAGCCGAAAACATGTTGTGCACTGCTCACCTCAACTCGATATTAAGGGCGTTGTGACCAGTTAAAGATGAACGTTTAAAACTGTATTTTGCCAAAATATGGGAAATAACGCCACATACAAAAACAATACTGTCAGCATTGCTTAATGCTATTGGGATCGTCAAACCAACAGCATATGATACTTGATACCTTCCACCCTTAGGAAAATAGCAGGGGTAGCTACCTCCTAATTGCATACAACTTTTTTACCGTCAGGTTTTCCATACATTTGAAGGTGGTTTGTTGACTAAGTGTTACCTGTGTAACAAATAAGGTGCTCTTGTTGCAACTGTCTAGGAGCCATCACAAATGAAGCTGCAGCGGTAGTCCCAGAAGCAACATATACATATACACACAGGATGTTTGGTAATTATAGGTACAAATGAAAGGAGTATGTCGAGGACGACGAAACAAGCAAATAATGCTAGTAAACATAGTTCAATAAACCAATGGTTTTCCCAACATGACACATCACATATTACGACAGGAAATATATTACCAATGATCCCAAGAATTAAAACGTCAAAATGCTGTTAATGTGGACGAAGACATTACAACAAGTGTTCGAAATGGGCGTCGTTCACATGAAGGCAGGCTTCAGCACGTCTTCGCATCGATGCCCGTACACGTTCAAAAATGCCAGGTGTGTTCCGAATGCAGCGGCAACCATCCACAATACTGTTACAAGTTTGAGACATAAACTTCATATGTGGGCAATTCCCATGAGTTCTTTTGGGATAGAGGTCTTATAATTATAAATAAAAGAGTTAAATTAAGTACTGGATTTAATAGCTCACAAAGCTAGGAAATACACAAAACAGTAATCAACTAGAACTCTCACAACACAATTAGTTATGCACACAATTACTACTGTGTCACAGACACGTTAGTTAACTTTCACAATTAAAGCACAAAAAATGTCTACCATCAATTAATTAAACAGTACAAATCACAATAAAATTCAGTCATATATCCAATCAACATCTTTCAAGTAGTGACAGTGTACAACCTTAATAGTCCGCCGTAGTGATGAATCGTCGTGTGCTGCGCTGCACCCCGAGTGCACAGCTGTCTTCACTCTTGAGGTCTTCGGTTCGACTCCCGTCGCGTACCTCCTTCTTCGCCCGTCAGCCCGCCGCAGCAGTCCTCTTGGTTCGTCCACACTGCTCCGAAGGTAGCCGCCTGCCGCCTCACAGTAGACTCTGACGTCACCAAGATGTCTTCACCAGTCTATCTCCACGACCATAGCACCTTCCTCTAGCACGACCAATAGCGAACTCTCCTCAAATGTGCCGATTCTGCGCTTTTATACTAGGCCAGACAGTCGGGTCTTCCCCGCATTTCAGGGGTCTAAAATAGGCATTACATCACGTTTCTGACATGATTTTAGCCACGTAGGCCAACCTCGAAGGGTTAAAGCGCATTTGGGACAGGTATCTATGACGTAGTTTCGGCGGGATTCCTACCACGAGACACCCGGACTTTGAGTCATGGGCCAGCCCTCAAGGTGTTTCGACACGGGCCCCATCCAGCCCGCCCTCGGAAACACAGCATGCAACAATACGTTCCTGTAGTTCGAGGACACTATCAACAGGGCTGGCATAAACCGAAGCTTTTAAATATCCCCACTGACAAAAATCCAGTGTGTTTAAGTCGTGGGACCTGAGAGGCCATGATATTGGCAAACTACGACCGATACACTTGCTGTTGAACACGTGCCGGAGTACCATCATGCATGCCTGGTACAGACGGCGGTAACAGTGTTGCAACATTGCCATGTTTGCACGCGTACATACATTGTAACGGGAAAACCGTAGTTTTCCGTGCCTATGTTTACAGTCATTATTTGCTTCTTTCATCGTCTGCGACATACCCCTTTCGTTTGTACCCCTATAATTACCAAACGCCATATATATATATATATATATATATATATATATACATACATAATTCTCGTGTCACAGTGTTTGTTTCCATACTCCTCCGAAACGGCTTAACCGATTTCAATAAAATTTTGTATGTACTTTCAGTAGGTCTGCGAATAGGTTTTTATCTATTTTTGTACTCCTAAGTGCTATTCTTTAGAAATATTTTAAATTTATTTATGTGACAAAACAACGTTTGTCGATGCAGCTAGTATATGTATATACAGGCTGTTCGGAAACTCTTTGCCCAAACTCCGGGAGGTGATTCCTCATGAAAAATGAAGTAGACATTGTAGTGGACACTTTACCGAAAAGTGAATATTAAGGGCGTAATAAGCCTTCGAAAATCGGGTTTGAAAACGGTATTTTGTCAAAATATCTCAAACGGTTAAGAGTAACATAACGAATATTTGGGTGATGGTACGAATGAGTGCGATCGGTAACATCAAATAAGTACAGACTTCAAACCACCCCCGTTCATGAAATTAATAGGGGTTGCTTTCTTAAATTCGCATAAATGAATGTTTGCGTGTCGTTGTGGAACATGAAATGTAGTCTACTCCACGAAGCACTCCGTAAGGACAAAACATGTCCTCTTGTTGCAAATACCTACATTGCACCGTTTACGAGTAAAATGCACACAACTGTTCTGTGCCTGGTAAGTAGGCAATAAGCGTCACATCCGCTAAGATAGGGATGTATACCACGCTCACAGACAATTACAACCTGTTATGCAGTTGTTGAAGCATATCACATACTGCACTGACATACGTTTACAAACAAAATCATGCCTATGCGCGACGCGGATAAAGTGCCAATAAATGTGGGTTAGACAAATTAAGTAAAGATTATTTGTAAGACAGAAACCCGTGAAACCATAAACAAAACAGCCATTACTACATTGTGAACGAATATCAGTACGGCATGTACGAAATGTGAAAAGACAACAATGCTACCATTGGTAATACGAATGTACTACACCAAAGAAGACGGCGCGGTCTACAACACACAAGGCAGAGCGATGACAACATTATGTAGGATACGTTGCATTCACTAGGACGGTACCCTGGACGTGTAAGAATGGGGCAAATGTAGTTTAATAAATGTTCGACAGATGTCAGCTATGTTTTGAATAACC
>PNEQ01024293.1:0-25686 GCA_003012365.1 Medauroidea extradentata | reverse complement strand
CTCCAGCCCCGTGTCTGTTTGGCTCCTGCATGTTACTACAGGTTTCCTATTGGCCTGGCTGCCGACTAGCAGAGCAGCTGCCTCACGCTGATTGGCAGTAGGTGTTTCCGCCATGTTGCTGGCCAGGGAAGCCATTTTGCTGGCGTGTGTGACTGAGTTCGCCTTCCTGCCGACTATTTCACTTCTGTATTCCTAAATAGTCTGTGGCGATACTATGTTATTAGTTACATTTCCATTATTGGCTGAGAGACTTCCAGGAGATGTCAAATAGGTCGAAGACCAATTGCGAAAGTGATGCAAACAAACCTGCAGTAATATGGTTTTCCTAATGTAAGGTGCAACTATCGTTCACTGGTGCAGCAGAAAATGGGTAGCCAGCTTGATGGGGGATTGTGGAGTCTACAGGTTGCTGAACCTGCGAAATTATAACATCCCTAAGTACAGGGCGGTTATTCCTTATGCGGTTTTAGGAACATCAGTCTGCTCGTGATTGTGTTGAATTATGGATTGAGGCGCTGTCAGCGCCAAATTTAACTTGTATAACATATATGTAGAGCCCGGATATATATTCGCGGATTCACCAGTCTTCAGGCGATACAGTCATTTGGGGAAAATTTGTACCATTTTGGGGTAATATTGTACCGGGAATTTTTTTTTACATAATACCATTGGGGTATCCTATCACTATGCAAACATCAAGATTAACAAATTGATTCATCTAGAACACGATTGTATTATTAAATTCTGAAATACTTAATTTGAATTTAAACTATGCTGGTGGTACGAAGTTGCACTGACCGGCACAAAGTAACCCCAAATGATTGTTCAAGTTTATTCGAAAACTGATCAGTTGAAACACGCAAAATTCGCGTTATTTTTTTAACGGCTGACTAAACTCCAAATGACTATAGGCACGTTCGACGTCTCCCGATGGCCGATATTGTCGTGACTTGCCGCGGAGAACGTTTACACGGTAAAGAGGCCAATCTCTGTAAAGACGCAACACACGTAAATGACAATACATAAAAGTTCGTGACCAATTGAATCGCAGATTATGCTCTGTTAAGTATAGGAAAGTGAAGTTTAATCTGCTACCAAATGATAACGCGAGTTTTGCATATCTCTACTGATCAGCTATCGGAAGTGATGTCTACTGAGGAATATCATTCAAAGAACATTACAGGTGTGTATACGCATTTTGTATCCTCCATTTATCTCTAAAGCATATTTTCTAGAGTCCAATTGTGAAAATGGACACGTCTATGATCCTTTTTAGTTAAGAAAGTCTTGGCGAAGAAAGAATCTTTTAAAAAGTATAGTGGCATATATGCAATACACCTTACCTTGAATACTAGATTGCAATCCAGGGCTCCGATTAAATATTACTACCTGCTATTTACACCTACGCAGCGCAGCGTAAGTGCAGAGCAAGTAATATGGTTATTCTATTACATGTGTGTACGTATTTAATTTCATTATAACGCTACCAGACGCAATGCATGTGAAAATTTTGCGTTGCACCCATGAAAAGCTATATACAGTGACTAGCGGCTAAGGCGAAGCGTGATCCTCGTGCTGTGCCTTCTTAACCGCTTCCGCACTTCTAGGCCTAGAAAGCGAAAAATACATTCACTCGGCGGCGACCTTAAGAGGGCGTGGTACATAATTCAACGCTAAAAGCAATAATACATAACAGTAGGTTTCTTGGAGCCAACTTGCTAAAATTAAACAGTAGCGTCCCTAGACAATAGTTATAGCCAAAGTTTTAAACAAAATTGTTTCCAGTGTTAGGAACTTCTGAGGCACAATCTCTGACGCAGAAACCTCGTGCATTTAACTGTTGCGCAAGAGATCACGTGTAACGAATTAGTAATCATGTATAAGTGTTTACTCATAAAGTTGGCAAATACCATTATCTAGGATTGTCATTAAGTATTTTATCCATATTGGCATCAGCGTTTATTTATCTACCACACGCTCTTAAGGAACGCTGCCTACCTCAAAGCCCTGGCGCGAGCACGGATAGAAATATACATGTTAAATTATAATCTGTGTGGCTTAGTATCATTCGGACCTAAATATAACATCGCTGATATTTTTGTTCATCTCAGCGAGGCCCACATACCTGTAGGATATTTTACGATTAAATTTTATTTTTAATATCCTGAACACAATATACAAATAAGTATTTTCACTACCAAAAGTACACCAAAACATTATATCATTCAATTGTTTTTTAAATTTTAATTTATGTAGCAATATTCCCGTCTTAGTTCACAAAATAGTTTCTGTCCGAAAGCGAAATTAAAAATGTAGAGCTCTACCAACCCTTGATCACGCCAAGACCCTCTGGTGGGTAGCGCCTTTAAGGCCTCGCTCTTCAGTTTTGCAGTTGTTTCAAAAATATTTTTAACGCAAATTAATACATATATCAAAAATTCATTCTTACACTTTTAACACTTGTAGGCCCTATATCATAATTTGTATTTGAATTTTCCTGTTGCAATACATCAAACGGATTTTTAGATTGTTGCCCCGGAAATATCACATATTTTTTTGACAATATTAGCCAAATGAAGCAAAATAATGTTTTTCTAGCAAACGGTACATTATTTAAAAGAAAACCTCGGCCAAAATTATGTATCGTATGACTATACGCAGTCTAAATTTTTTTCAAAGCCTTTGGTTAAAAAATATTCGAGTTATTTTTAATTGTCTGAAATAAATGAAAGATCATGGCCTTAAGCCGTAAATGCAACTGCAAAATAAGAATACATGTATAGGCTACATGTTTCTTACTAAACTAGTTCTGAAATTTACACTGCAAAAAATTATTTGTAAATTTACCATATCTATGCATATGAGTGTTAAGAAAGTAGGTGTAATAAAATTGTTTTCCATTCATAGACGGTATTGAACCTGCATATTTTTACAGAACTGTCTAACGTACACTGGTGTTACCAGACTGGTATGGTGAAAAATCTCAACATTTGCTCTCTTTACAAAGTAGGTACGTGGGCTTTACTTCTCGCCGACGGCTAAGTCATTAGAGACAATGACACAAATTGGACAATGACAGGAGCTGTGAAAGGAGTCAACCATGACCTTTGTTAAGGGACCATCGCCTAGAGCGATTTCGGGCAACTATGGAAACCAAAATCAGGATGATGACCGGAACCGGGGGTCGGAACCGGATCCTCCCGAGCGCGAGTCCAACATTTTACCGTTGCGCCACCTCGCTTGGTGTATCTTTACAAGCTGAAAGCAAAAGTGTCTTATTGTATGTATGAATTAAAAACTTCCATTACCGTTTAAGAAGTTTTTTACAGTGTACTCGCGAAAATTTCCAGTGTCTACCAATACCAAATCTACATTTGCGCCACACAACACACGATACAAATCACTGATGACTACACTTTTCTAATCTGCACTTCACGCAGCTCTATTGTGTGACCATTATATGTGTTCATGACGATAGCTCGATAGTTCGCTGTCAAAGGTAGCTTTCGCAACAGACTACTGATAGACGTGATACAGTATGTGTTAATAACAGAGCAGGTTTCCAGATACGACTATTTGTGCGACGAAACGTCCGTCTCCGAGTTCCAATCCTACTACGACGATTCGCATTGCCTTCCTGGGATCTCTGCTGCAATATTCTACAGAGGTTGTAGCCTCACACTGCGTTTCCTCGCAATATTACACGAGGGTCGCGGTAGGCGCAGTGCCTAGAGCACTAGCCTCCCACCAAGAGGATGCGGGTTCAGTTTCCGGCGGGGTCGGACCCCGGATTTTCGCACGCGGGAATCGTTCTGGACGATGCCGCTGGTCGGTGGGTTATCTCGGGGATCTCCCTTCTCCCCCGCCCTTCTCGTTCTACTCCTTTGTAAGCCCTTATTTCATACCAAGTTTGCGTTTCTGGTTGTGATACCCCTCCACTCGACGTCCTTTCCATACTATACTTATTTACTACTCAAGGACGACCGACAGTACGGAAATAAATCGCATATGAGGGAGTTTCAAGGGCAGTCCAACGATGGAATGTGACTGGCGGAGGAAACAGGATAACTCCGAGGAAACCCGCCAACCAACACCTACGAGGCGTTCCAAAAACCTACTATTTAAACTGTCGTAAACTGATTCGTTTAGCGGCATGACCAACGACGGCGTTTTTAAACTATTTTAACGTGTTGTTCCGTACCCAGATGTAATGAACAGCCAAAAACACTTAATCCTCTCCGCCATGGCAACGTCTTGAATATCACGGCCCCTTGCGATTGTTATCCGCCTACATCACGCGCCTTAATTAGCCAGAAGAGTTGAGTAAACGCAAAAATGCCCCATGTGCACACACTCTTCAAGTTCCGTTGTGCTGTATAAATAATAAATATCGTATGAAGAAAGTACCCGAGGGTAAATCTACTCCAGGTTAGAAAGATCAATGTTAAAAGTTTGGCACAGGGAAAATTTCTGCCGCTTGAGCGCTGGTATCGGTAATGGATGCAAAGTAACCTACCACAGAACTTTCATGAATATTAAGTTATATTCAGTTAATAACTTAAAGCGCGACATAAGTTTCTTTTCATTTTAAAATTTAATTTAATGACTTATGCTTGCCTGTTTTAATTTAATTTCACTACAGTTTCGTATTTTTATGATACCTTAATGATAACAGCGAAACTAGCGGTAGAAATTTTCACTGCGCCAAACTCTTCCATAAGAAAACAAACTAACCATATTTGATAAAAATATAAATATGAAACCAATCATTTGAGAAACACCACATGTCCCTTTCAAGAAAAAGCTTTTAAATATAATGTTATACTAAAAGTGTAGGACTATATTCTGATAAACCTTCTAAATAAGGTAATGTTATTTTTAAAAAAAAATTGGTGTACGTGTCACGTCTCAGTTTAAAATTTGAGTTTCGCGCTTTGAAAAGTAAATATCAATAAACCCACGTGAAAAATGTGACATGTATTGTTTCTCAAATGACTGATTCAGTTATGATTTACCCCACTTGTACACACCCTTCAAGGGCTCGCCCTAATGAGGCTTTCAAGACGTCGGTCATAAAGGGCTCTCTCTCTCTCTCTCTCTCTTTATATATATATATATATATATATATATATATATATATATATATATATATATATACATACATACATACATATACATACATATGTATGAGCGTTTTGCCACAGAAATACTAAACGTGCTCAAAATATGTTGATTTAAGCAAAGACCACACTTAACATACCAAGAGTCTAGAGGACTTTCAACACGTCACGCCTACTATAAACACAACTTCGGAGTCGTTAAACGTATTTGCCTGCAATGTGTAATCTGTTAAACATCTCTGAAACTAAGCGCATGGACACAGGTGATGCTGGGATATATACGTTTGAAGCTGACACCCGTTATTACCTGACACCAGTAGACATCAACCGCTCGCACACTTTTACCGACTTGTCGCTCATTCAGGTGTACTTGGGACAATGTGCAGTGTACTAATTTTTCTTATTATTAGTGAATGTATACTACCATTACTGGCCGAAAAAAAAACTTAGCGGGAATCTCTAAAGCGTTAAGAAAACCATAAATTTGAAATTAGTCTAGTTTAGGTGAGGGTAATTATATAGTAATACCAGCTGTCCCTTTGCGGCTTCGCCCGCGTGTACTATAGAAAATAGTTACTAACTTTTAATTACGTATTAATTTATGGTGTTACTATGTTCTCTGTATATCTTTATAACAACAAATACAAACAGCTTTATCCAGTCCACTTCGCTGAGCGTACTTTAATTGCAGAACATATTTGTTTTAATTCATCTATATTTCTCTGTAAAATAGCTGCCTGGCTGCGGCTTTGCCCGTATGAAATTATGTAATCTAAACAGTAAATCTGGATAAAAATATGCTATGAAAACATTTAACAGCTAGCGTACCTACTCAATGACAGTGTACTATAAATTGACTTAGCTCAGTGTAAAGAGCGCGCGCAATATGATCGTACGATGTCATAGTAATTCCCATCGCAAAGTCTTGCACCGGATACGAACCCGTAACCCCACCCCTCCCACATCACAACTTTAAACAATTCCTGAGTGAATGCTTAAAGCCAGGCCGTGATAATTCTTTCGTATGTACAGACTACAGTCCAAAGATGTTTTATTTATGAGTAGGTTGGCAAAAAGAAACAACTGTTGAATTATATCTCCGTGATCATTCTCTTTTTTCGGGAGACTGTAACATTTTACTGCTTTTCGCGTCCTAAATTTTTAAATTGCAGAAATTCTTTATTTTATTTGTAGATATTTACATAAGCTTCATTCTTATTAAAAATTCATTTCGATATCTGAACGGGTATTAGCGGTACAGATAATTATTTGAAAACACATTATATATTTTTTTAACAGCTTTCAAGGACGAATTTCGAAAAGTCCTGAAATCAATTTTTGATGTTTACGTAAGATTTAATTTAAAGCAAAAACCATTTCAATATTTCCACTAGTTTAGGAGATAAGTGGGATTAATTAAAACTATGTTATATTTTTTAAGAGCTTTCAAGGACTAATTTCGAAAAATTCTGAAAATCCTTTTAAGATATTTACTTAAGCATCATTTTAAAGAAAAAATCACCTCACTGTCTGAATTTGTTTAGGAAAAATCACGGATTAATGAAAAACACATTTTACAGTTTTTCACTCCCTTAATTTTCGAATTTCACAAAATCGAAAAATTCGCAAATATGCGTTTGTTTGGGCAATATTGTGAAGTTAAAAAAATATATGATAGCTTTCCCGGTTAATGAGATATCAGGTATTCTTTGAAAATACATTTCACCATTTTTCACCTCCTTAAATATAGAATTTCTAAAAATTCATTCTTAATGGGTGCCTACGAGGCTATAGGAAGCTTTCCTCAAAATGCCATGGTTCTAGGTCCTGCGGTTTGGGCTTGCGTTGATGAGTGAGTGAGTTGGGTGAGTGCGTCAGTCAGGACACCTCATTTTATATTTTAAGATTATCTGCGTAGCTTATTAAGCAAATAAAACTAGTAAGTGAAAGTCAAATGAGTGTTAGTTAAAGTCTTGCGAAGCTCAATAACATGGTGCAAAATCATTTGCAGTATTTGAAGTACTGCAACTTATGCAAGTGTCCGAGCTTCGCAGTCTGTTTTAAATTCATACTAGTTCAGAATTTGTAAGGACGTGTCTCGTAAAATGTATGTACATACCCACACAGATATATATATATAATGTACGTGTATATACACATATTTATTTATATATTTCAAGTTTTTTTCATCATAATTGTATAAACTGACCATTGCATATCCCTGGAATTTGGATTAAATAAAATCCATCCCATTTTTACATTTCGACATGAATATGTGCAAATACCACTAACAAAATCTAACAACAGAGAAAGTGTTGTCTTACTTGTTTTTGACAACGGAACATACTTAGAAATTTTTAAAAAGCTGTTAAATAATGTTACGAAAAATTATCAGATAATTTAGATTGAAGACTTTGTAGACTGTGAAAGCAAGGAAGCAAGCATTCATAAGGTATAATCGCGTATTTGAGGTTTCTCAGAATGCAATAAATAATTGAAGTTTCTCGCTTCTTTAAGTACTACTGTAAACCTTAATCACTTTTTTTGCTGAAAGGGTGACCTTGTATAAATCAAAATGCTATTTGTTCTGACCTGTTTAATGAAGAAGAAAATAACTTTAGCGTAGTATTTAAAACCTTACATTTACTCATTTTTGATGTTATTTATTAGTCCCTCTCCAGAACCGTACACTCACTTAAATTACAAATAGTATTAAAATAATGGTATGTTACATATTTACACGACACATCTCTCGTGTTCAGCCCCAATCAGCTGCATAAAACAAACCCCCATCACAGCATGTTTCAGCCAGACGTTGCAGATTAATAAATGGTTTAATTTCTGCCTCTCACAACACTTACACTGTTTGTAATTAATGTAGCTTCACCTCTTTAGATTCACTTTACACTGAGTTGCCATAGTTCTCATTCGATTAACTGCTTTCCATATCCCCTATGACTTACTGTGACCTGGTGAGGGCTTCTCTCTCGCTGTCCACGACTGTCAAAGAACTACTCTTTGTCAGAATTTGATTACGCGAGCATTTGAAGAAGTCCATGCATTGGGTGTCTGGAGTCTTCCTCTTGTTTCTCCTTTTCAATCACTGCTGCTACTTGTATTCTCAAGCCCAGAGTTGCTTTGCCCATAACAGAGAATATTTTATTGGCGGTCGTAAGTAGTACCTTACTACACGTCCGATTTAATGGAGAGTCACATCTACCTGATCAGCATGAACAGAGTTTCTCCAAACCGGAGCAGCTTTCCCAAGCATAAGGAAACGCAATTGTCCGTAGGACATATTTGGACTATTCTCCTAACGAGGTGTTGGTGAGTTTACGGAAAAGGCTATTTCTGGTGCGTACCTTCCGCTTAGTGTCCTGGCAGTGTTGTTTACAAATTATAGCACGATCAATGTTACCCCAAAATGTCGCTATTTATTCACTAAACGACGGAAAAGCAAGCATTTTCAATTATACTTATTAAACCCATCAGATACAAAGTGTCCCTGGTTTACGGCACAGTTATCACAGTAAAACCACTCATGTAGTGGATAAACAATGTGACTGTACTTATAACGCTGAACTGTTGAAAGAATATTACCCATAAACCAACCGTGATGATGAACATTCCAAGGTGGACTAATACCAATAGGGATGTCTAAGAAATTGCAGTGTAGTGTGAAATATGTTACTCAGATGAAGAGTTTGATTCTACTGTTTTTAAGAAGCCCAGAGGAATATTCTGAAGAGAACATTTTTAATAATATAGTCTTCTGAGAACAGTGACTGCATTGACTCTATTCTAGTCATGATTACTTTGTCCACATTATGTAGTATCCGAGTAGGTCCCAAACCCAAACACAGAAAGACTTGACAATTTCATTACCTTTTTCTCAACACGTTTCTGCGACCTCCCCAGTAGGCCTACTGACTTTTTTAGAAGACCTTGAAGTGGTCTGTTAAATTGTACGGGCTACCTCACAAACTTGTTTCTGTACACGGACATTCGAGGATATATGTAAGAATACCAAAGACCCGCGAGCTGGTAAAAATAAATTTATTTTCAATAATCAATAACAGTCACATTTTTACATGGTGTAAGCGGAGTGGAGAATTCCATCGTATTTAACTCTCTAGCTCAACGAGGTTGGCGATGACGCTCTGGAAGGCGGCGTTGTAGTCGCAGGCTACCTCGTTCTTCTGGGCGTCCTTGCGTGTGTCGGTGTAGTCGTCGTTGGCACCAGGACCTCCTACCAGGGCTCCCTCAACCGCGTGAGTGTTGGGTGTGTTGCTGTTGAAGAAGTCCCAGCCGCACGTGGCCGGGTGGTCGGGGCACGAGCTGTAACAACCAACGGCATTCCTCATTACCTCGTACAGGGGAAGATCTCTAACGTAGATACGTTACAGGTGTTGTAAATGTATAATAATTACAGAATAACTAGACGATATTCTATTTATATTTTCATACAAGTATTTTATTTGTACGAAATCAGTTCAGAGAGTCTGCAACCCTCATCACAAACAATTCTTATTTCGAGTTTGCTCTTTATCATGGAACTTGGAACACATAACGTATTTGAATATTGGTTACGATCGCCCAGAATTGTAATTTAAATGCATATTTTCATAGCCTGTTGTTTAAGACTGTCATTTAAATTTGGACTATAATTTATAAATATGTGTGGTAGCTAGAGTCAGTGAACGCTCAAGTAGCCAGACATATCTTAACAACAGAGAAAAAAAAACCTGGCAACAAAAATCTGTGACTCGGACTCAATAAAATATTTTCTCAGCCAGGGCAATTTTTAACTTACGTTTGTAACCATTCGTATAAAGAAAGACGCTGGAACAGGAAATGACTTTTAAAAGGCGTTGAAAGTTTCAACGAATTATGTTCGCCACCATTATTGTAATTTTTTCTGCGTTCAGTTACGTAGTATTGTATATACCTTGAGCGGTGATGAGCGTATTTCGGGTAGTTGGTTCCATAGCCTACGATGTAGCTGAAGCCAGTGTCTCCTAGGTAATAGCCTACTTGGTTCTTGATGAGTGGTCGGTACGTGGTTGTCTCTATGCCCATGTTAGCAGCCTAAAACAAAGATAGCCTAAATTAGAATATCAATTTAAAATAATCACTGGAAAGACTAATCATAGTTGGTTCATACAGTCGACATAAAGAACAAACTGCAACTTATTAAAAATTTTATATAATTTGGATCACTGAAATCAGTTAGCACAGTTGTCACCTTGTCTTTTGCATAAATTCTACATTTTGTTTATCAGTGCCTGTTTTATACGTGACTGGTATTCTCACTTATTTTATATTTCCATTAAAATATTATCTGTCAGTGACGTTTCTCAAAATTCAAAGCGAGCAGCAGTATAAAAAAAAATTAATTAATATTTGTTAACGCTGCTGTTTAGTAGTTCTATCGTGGAAGTCTTTCGTAAATGTATTGTCATTTACCATCAGCGTTTTTTTAAGGGAAAAATGTATTTTTTTGTTCACGCCCATCCTCTTTTAAATCTATGAAGGCCACATTACCTAGTGTTGTGATATTAAAACATATATTTTGTAAATTTTCTTACTGCTAGGCAAACTTTTATTTGTGTTAATACAAAGTCATTATCCTACAACATAGCATATGAATCATAAATAACAGCACATATTCTTATGATTCTACGGCAACCTGGTTAGTAAAATTTTTGCAGTACAGCAATGCTATACACATAAATATAAACAGAATAGACTTACCTCGGAGCAGATGACCATCATGTTGGCGTTGTTACGCAGGGATCCCCACTCTCCAAGGAAGATGAGACCTTTGGGAGTCTTCTGCACGTTGTTGAAGCCGTAGTCGCAGTATATCTTCAGCCTGTCCTTGTACTTCTCCTCCTTAGTTACCTTGTACATGATAGCCTGTGCAGAAAAAACATAACTGTAACATCCACTACAACTCTAGTACCGAACATGACATTATAGGATCTCCCTGCGAGATCTCTTAACATATTGAACTATATGCCAGAGATATATTTTACAGGAAGTTAATAATTTTATGCCATTCCAAGCTTTCCCACCTCCCCTTAGTTAGGCCTATGAGTATTTCCCTAATTGAAGGCAAATTCAGCGTTGATGAGATTAGAAAAGATCGATTCCAATTGGAGTGTACCTGCCCTACCACGGTGAACGGAAGTGTAGTTCCACCACAAGGCTGAAGAATGTGTGCAAAATTACCAATGTAATTACTTGTTATCTGTAGGTGTAACGACTTTTTTTCAAGTATTCGACGACAAAACTGTATGTATAGCAACTTCTTAGTTACATGGACGATTTTTTTTTTAAACAGAATGTTACACCATAGCTCAAACATTTATAGAAGGATGTCTGGAATTCACTGCTAAATCTAGTTCTAAATTTATTCGGATAATCTATAAATATTCTGGAAAATTTTATGACTTCGTACAAACTTTCCATGATTTCTTATTTTAAAAAATATATCAAGCTCTTGTAAAACGTACAAATATGTAACTGTTCGGTTTCTTTTTTCATTGTTTGAATAGAAAGGTAGTAAAGATATAACACGTCTTTAATTAAGTTGTAGGGCTCCAGACTAAATAAAAAGGGAACTTCCCTGAAAATCAGTATAAGTCACTTAAAATCAGCGGAATGTGAAAAGTTAATTTCCGGTGGTTCCTGAGCAGGTTTTTTTACTGGTTGGCCAGCTCCAGGTTTTACTAAATTCAAGCATATTTCTTAATTTAACTCAGTGCACGAATAAATGTACTTTATAATTATTTAATATGAACTACAAAATATATTCTGATGAGGTTTGGTACATCAAGATGTTGTTTTATACGTGACGGTTTATATCACATTTAAATTATATACAGTATGTCATATTCAAATTGATACTTTATTGTTTATAAATAATTTAAAAAATGATGATTATATTTCCTTATTTAAACCTTTTATAGTAGCCTAATGTTACTTAGCTCAAACTGAATTAAAAAATACGGTGTCTTATTTAAGTTATGTTTTATAATATTCCCATATTGTTCAAGTCATACAAAGATTTAGACCATGTGGCTTTTGACTTTAAGAGCCCTATACAGCTGGCGCATGAACATTGTTGCAGCGTGTTAGGTGAAAATTTTTTTTTATAATATATACTACAAAACGCGTGTTCGATTACAAAAAGAAAACACATTTAAAACTATGCTTCTGTCTTTAATTTTTAAACATCGTGCTTAGAAACATGTTTCGGGGCACCTTTTCGTGACTAATAACGACTTTATCAGACTGCTGTCAATTAAAAAAAAAAACACCAATCGGAATCTTAAAACAAAAATAGAGAAAAGTGAGCTGGAATAGCCTATAGTATATATGCACTTTCCGTACATAAAGTAGTTGGGCCAAGGCATTAAATCCAATAGGAAAAAAAAAACAACGAACGAAACACTGCACGCCATTTTCTTCTCATATCCTGTAAGAGTTTCCTGACACAAACAGACATGTGAAGAATAAGAATGTCGGGAAATGAGAGAATGTCGTGCACTCACGTCGGCTCCAGACTTCTTGGAGTCCCAGCCGAAGCCATCGTTGTACATGATGGTGCTCCAGTACTTGTCGACAATGTCCAGGTAGGTTTGCTTCTGGGTGGCTCTGTACAGCCAGGCTGCTCCCCACACCAGCTCGTCCACGTAGCCGCTCGAGCTGCACATGCAAACATACTCTTTGCATTCGTATCGGCAGGTTGCTGTCAAATTGCATGACATTGTTTCGAGGGTTTCACACGACTCTCGTGAGTAGTTTTATAGTTATTATATATTTAAAAAGGCCGTTTTTAGCCATTTTGAATGGTTCCGAAATTATCTTTCTAAGTAACATGATGTTTTGAAACTACCATCCCGCAATCGTTTTAAGTGTTTGTTCTTTTAGTAAATGCGCACATTACAAACATGCTGAGAAGTTTCATAGAAAAAAGCGTTCTGCTAGCATGCTGCAACGCTGTTTACAAGGCATGCAGGCTGGTGCCTTAATAAATGGTGTTTGATGACAAAATAATACACTCTCATTAAGTCACTTTGCAGCATAATTTCAAAATTTTGGAGAAATGTATCGAAAGTAATGGCGTTTTTATTTACTGCAGGTGTTCTTCCGGAGCTTATTGCAAACAACTTAATTTACGAGAAAAATAAAATACGTATAATGTAACTTAAATTGTGTTAATACCTTAAACAATTTTAACTGGTGGATATTACGTAGACAAGAAAGGAATGATACGTACGCGTAGAAGTTCTTGGCGTCGGTGATGGAGTCGGAGTATTTGCCCTGGTAGGTGACGGCGAAGTTCATCAGCTGCTCGGCATGTGTCAGCAGTGTCGTGGCATACGTGGCATCAACGCTCTTGAAGACCAAGTAGGCTGCGGCCATGGCTGCAGCCGTCTCGGCGGCCAGGTCGGAACCTAGCAGTAGAACACAGGTAAATATTCACTGCAGCCACACTAGCCAAGATGCCACCACTTCTGAACTGCCGTCTATAACCAACTACAAGGCTTAGGGTTTACATGCATATTAAGCTTATAGTAATATAACCCACACATTTGTAAGACCTTAACTTTTTCGTTAAATTTCTCACGGCCTTACATCACATGTCCTATAATTACGTTTACATTTCTATCTAGATTTTATTGAATCAATTTTAATGTAAGTAACTTTATTATTAATTATAGTTGTATTGTCTCCGATTTGCAAACTTGGTTGAATTTAAATTGTTTTAAATTATTAACATACTGCACTTAACTTCACAAGTAATTTGTATTCTCTATCTCATTCTTGTTTGTAGTATAACGTGTTGATAACTATATTGTAAGCTGCAACTGTATACCAGGATTTGGGAATTTTTTCGTTTAAAATTTGTTGCAACTGTCCACGTGTTTCATTGTAACACTGATAATTTGAGATACTCAGTTATTATTTTGAACAGTTTCTTGTAACGTTTCAGCTCAAATTATTGCTACTCTTAAGCATGTGATATATGGTTTGAAATTTGGCCTTAACTTTGCCAAAATATAAAGAAAGGTTAAATAAAATAATAATGTCGTCTGAGGAGGACACCAGAGGGCCAGGGTATCGTACCCCAAAAGCAGATTTTATGCCTGGGTGCCCGTTGGCAATCTGCATACCCCGAACGATAGCATGAAATGAAGTCCTACAATGGAAAGGCACCGGAATGAGAAGTGAGAAGTAAGGGAGAAGCGACAGATCGCCGAGAAAACTCGCCGGCCAGCGACATTGTCCGGAGCGATCCCCACATGCGAAAAGCAGCAACTGGCCCCAACAGGGATCTGACTCGTTTCACCTATGGCGTTCAGGGGAAAACGTGTTTAGTGAAACATGCAAAAAATGTATACATTTTTTAGATGAGAACTACGCATTTTAGATGAAAATCAAGGTAAAACAAAACTGCTAATCAAGAACGAGACACGAATTGATACTGGCATGCTACTAGGTGAGTGAATTATTCGGTAGCCAAATTGTTCAACAGTTTAATGTTTTGTTAGTACTATTCGAGCAAAAGTTTGCTGTATTAAACGATCATTACTCTCCGTGTCCCGCGTTTAGTCTTAGGTAGCACAATAAGACTCTATCAGGAGCCAGCTTGGAGAATTTATTTGGGCCTTACAACATCAATGCCCTCAGATTTAGGACAATGAACTTATCCTTTGTTAAATAATTTAATTATTGTTCTCAAGACAAACTTCCATGTTGTGTAAGTATTTAAAATACTAAAAATATATGCAACCTGAGAAATTTAATTTTTGTACTTACTATATTCAAATGTTAGATTAGGGCCTCGAAAATTAAAATTGTCTGGGACGCTATAAACTTCTGAGACAGTGTTGCCAGATAATCCATTATTCTGGCACCACATGCAAGAATATTTTGATCCTGGTACCATAATCAAGGGTGACATAGAAAACATAGAGTTACTTAGGAAGCTTTCACATGTTATATCATATGTGCATTCACTAAGCACAATTTATCGCAAGTAAAACTGTGAAACAGTATGTGTGTGTATAGTCACAATTCACCCCACGTACCTCAAGTAACAACTGTTAACTGTGCACAGGAATACCCCCTGAACCGATAAACTAAAATTACTAGAAAATTGATTTTCTCGTAGCGTACAATTCTTACGTGTAGAACACCAAATTTGTAATTAGTCTAGAGCCAGGATTTATTTTCATCCACCTACAACATCTTGCAACACTGGAGGAGATAAGTGAGTTGGAAGACCGGCCCTAGAATACCAGGTCTGGAAACTGGCATCGAAAATTGCCCCTCATATGACTAGCGCCACTGGTGCAGAGTGTTTTAACAATGAAGTAAAAGGAACTTACGAGTAGCTAGTTCGTGTAGGAGCCGCTAGGAGCGCTGATAATGTGACGCTATATTGCACTGTTAAAAACAACGCCATTGTATCACGGGCGCTGTCAGCCACAAAGAGGTCAACTCAGTGGCATTGGTAGATATGTCAGTGTCCAGACCTGTGTTTCGAAGACCGTGTTCTGATCAGTACCTGGTGCAGAGGATGTTATCTTGTAGGGCGTGCGTTCCTCTGTCATATCCTCTGGCAGCGTCCAGAAGTCGTGGTCCAGCTGTCCTTGGCCCACCTGGCCGTAGAACTCGAACTCGCTCACGTGGCACTTGAGGAAGTAGTCGGTCGCCCATTTCACAGCTTTCCTTCCGTCCTCCAGGGCGCCTTCATGCCAAACATTCAACAAGCGTCATATTAAAAAAACACTTAAATCTGACACTCAAATTACAAAACGTTATCCAGTTAAGGGCGGGGTATACAGCGATTTTCATCACCACATTTTTGTATTTTATTTGTACCAGATTTTTTTTTTCCGTATTTTAGACATAAAATGTGTCTAAATTTGGCTTTAATGCAATTTTTTCATCACTCATAGTTTTCAGGTAATGGCTTGTTAAAGTCAAAATATGCATGTTTCCGTTTTAAGGACTACACTAGAACCAACATACACACAAAACTGAAAAAAATTCACAGTGGATTAAGACTTGCTGGCTACAATGTCACGTACATATAAACAAAGAATATTTTTATGTATTTAAATAAAAATGCTGAAATTTAATATAACAATTTAAAAATGTCTATTTTTTATTTTAAATTTAAAAATATTTTATTTTGTGGTTTAACGTAGCTGATGAAGCCTACAACGTTGTTATTCACTGTACATTTTTTTTTTTTTTTCAGTTTGGTAAGTGTGTTGGTTTTAGTGTCGTCCTTAAAACGGACACATGCAAATTTTGACTTTAACAAAAGCTATACGAGAAAAAAAAATTATAAGAGAAAAATTTTGTCATATTTTGTGTCTAAAACAAAAAAAAAAAAAATAACTGGTACAAATATAAAAATAAAAACATGATGATGAAAATTGCGGTAGCCAAGGCGCCGAGCAATGTGCAGAGCTTCGGCCGTTACAAGATTATACGAAAACCGCTCATCGCGCATGAGGGACGTCTGCTTATGAACAGCATTTAAGGGGCCTCCCTACCTGCGCTTCAAGTGCGTTGTAGCAAGTTACGGCAATTCTTTCTATGGCGAAACAATTTAACGCACATTGTATTGGTATGTCTACGAAAAGAACACACATTTCAAACGTAGTCGCTATAGTTCTAAAAATTCGGCACGTTTATTAGAAAAATCATTTTTGGGCCCCTCAATATGACAAAAAAATGAGTTTTCCAGACTGCCGTATCTAGAAAAATAACAATCGGATTCGAAAAACACAACTACGGAAACAAGCCTTAGACTTGGAACTATGTTGCCTACAAATAAAATAATAATATCACCGCTTAAAGTCTCATAGGGAAGTGAAACTGCACGCCAGCTGAGTGGCTTGCGCGGAGAGGCGATAACGTATTGCATACGTCTGTCAACAGCAACCTTACCGCTCCTGCCTCACACATACACAAACGCAATCTATCTAGGGAGGCCCTTTAAAGAACATTACACGTGTGCATACACCTTGTCAGGTTCACCACTACTTATTAAGGCATATTTTTTCCTGACTAAAATGGTGAAAACGGCCACACATGGTACGTAGTTTTACAATGATTTCGAACATTTTTTAAGCAGTATAATTTTCATATCGAAGAATCCCTACATTATTTTGTCACAAATTAATCATAATTTGTACCCATTTTTGTTGCAATAAACCTCATAGTTTTTCAAATTTTACACCCAAAGTATTATTAATTTTATTATGAGAACAATCCAAAATCAAGCAAAATGCGGTTGAACCTCTTTAATACAAACTTGTAAGGGCCTAAATGCTTTCAGTTTGCAGTTATACAATTTATATTAACAGGTGTTTGCGATACTAAAAAAAAAAAGTCTGTAAGTATTTTGCTTAGGATGATGATCCCAAAAGTACAAATATTCGAATCACCATAGTGACTTCTTTTAACCACTGAACTTGAGATTAAATTGTTTTATGTATTAAGGTAACTTTTATTGAGCATTAAAATAAATATTTAATTTCTCATCTCATTTCAAAGTGAATGAAACCCACTTTATATACTGAGAACTTCGTGATCTTTGAAAGCACTGTGCAATGGGAGTTCATGACTGGGTTTAGTTTCTTGGACATACTCAATTGCAAAATATTTCACAATGGAGTATGTCCAAAAAACTAAATCCAGCGAGAAATTTGTATTGATAGGGATTGTATTAATGAGGTTGCACTGTAATATTTTGCGAAGGAACGGTCGATTATTTCATTATTTTGTAAAAACGCCTACGTAGAATAGTTGTGCATCGTATGACCGTCCTTAGTCTTAAATCTTTTCAAAGTATTCTGTAAAGAAGTTATGTTTTTTGCACCAATGTGAAAAAAACTACCTAGCATTGCCTTAACTAGCAAAACACACGATTCGCTCTCGGCAACACATGAATTCGAATACCGACCCGGCAATCATGAATTTTGTTTTCCGCAGCTTTGCGGAAATGACTCCATCCGAATGCTATGGTTGTTTCTTAACTAGGCCATGGTCTATTCCGTCTCATTTTCCTTTCTAAGCAACTGGTTCCGTCTCATATGACTTCCGTGTCATCGAGACGTTATGCCTAGTGAAACTATATTCAGTTAGATTTAATGAGTCTACCACGATTGTTATAGATGGCATCAGAGAGTTGACAGTGGCTCTCATAACCATAACGAATTTCTATTTTACCAATTGTAAAAGAAAAAATGCATTGACCTACGTAATTTACTAAACCTACCCATATAAAAGGAGAATGACCTGCGACAAAACTTACCAGGTACACTTAAGGGCGCCGTATACATCAGTTTTCAATGACTTTTTTTTTCTTATTTTAGACATATTGTGATTAAATCTTCTTCTTAGGAAATTTTTATGTCTCTCATAGTTTTTACGTAATGACACGTAAACATCAAAATTTGCATTTTACGGTTTTATGTACGCCACTAAAACCAACTGACATACCAAACCGAAAGAAAAAAAAATCACAGTGTATAACAATGTTGTAGGCTATAACTTAACACACACAAAAATTGAAATGAAATGAAAATTTAAAAATACAAATATATGTATATCTATCTTTGTATTTATATGTGTCAGGTTATAGTCTACAATATTGTTATACACAGTGAATTTTTTTCGGTTTGGTATGTCAGTTGGTTTCAGTGGCGTACATAAAACAGTAAATTGAAAATTTTGACGTTTACAAGTCATTGCGCAAAAACTATGAGAGATACAAATATTTCCTAAGAGGAAGATTCAGTCACAATTTATGTCTGAAATAAGAAAAGAAATAACTGGTACAAGTATAAAAACAAATAATGACGTTGACAACTATTGTAGCCGCACCCTTAACGGATGTCGAATTGTTCTACGGCGCGCTAACTCTCCAAGTATTCAACAACATAAACCAGAACAAAACTAGGTAATTATTGCATAGAATTTATTCTGTCAACTAGTGTGTTTAAAATATCAATTTTATTGACATATTGCAACATGTAATAACACAATACACAGGTTTCGCAGGACAAAAACCCCGAAATCAGTCAAATTTCAATTATTTTAGTTTGATAATTTACAGCACATTAAAGCAAGGTAACCAAGTGCTGTAGGAATAAAACATTCCACAACATATTTTAAAAATATTTAAATTTCTTAAAAATTTAATTTTGAATTTATTAAAACATTTACTGTAAGAAAATTGTTTGCTAGATTATTAGTCATAAGTATTACTATTTTGTGAACTGAATATTTTTTTTTCAGTTCTTTTGATTTTTCGATTTTCGTACCATTTTTTATTCTTTTCTTTTACGCCAGGAAGCACTTATTCGAATATATAATCAATTGCATTCACTTTTGTGTGTAAAATCTCCACTAATTTACAATCTAGACTTAAAAAACAAACCGAGTATCAATTCGGTATGTAATGATGTGAAAGTCAAATTTGTGATGAAAAATCACTGCATTATTTAGTACTTACTTGCCTTCTGGTAGGCAGTGGGGTGATCCAACACACTCCAAGCCAGCACAGTTGTGGAGAATGCCATTGGAAAGCCAAACTTCACGTAGTCACCGGCTAAATAAAACAGATGGCTCCAATTTAATTTTTGGTATAAAATTTGTACATTAAAAATAACTATTGAAACAGGAGTATGAACAAAACAAAGTGTTTTGTGTTTGTAAAAAAAAAAAAAATAATCATCACACAGTCTATTATTTTATTGATTATCTACACATTATTGAAAATATAAAAATTTTTAGACGATCTATAATTGTTTTTGGTATGCATTATAAAATGTACTAACGAAAGTACGTTACAAACTTTGCGAGTTGATTCCTTGTAAAAATTAGGTAAAGATATCTAATGCTAGTTGTAGAATGGGCATGATCATAAGGGAGAAATCAGCAATTAAATGAAGAAATTGAAAATCAATATTTATTAGAATAAACAAAAGTAAGGAGAAGTAAATAATGAATTTCTGGTACGGTTTAGTAATAACACGATCTGTATTCTAAACAAAAATAAACATGGTTTCGAATACATTTCCCTTTCAGTAGATAATGTATTGCTCGAACATTGTGTGTGTCGTGTGTTGTCTACATGTAATGCACCACGTTTTTTTTTTATTTTTGTCCAAAACAGTGCACTTGAGGGTGTTGCGACAAGGTGACCATTTTTGTTCATTGGGGCCTCCTGCTAAAAACTGTGTCATTTAGTAGCCAAAAAATGCAATTGCGAGATATTCAATGCCAAAAATAGCTTCACCAACCCAACCAATCTACTGTAGGTGAAAGGTATTCTAAACAATTTTTTTTACAGTATACAGATCTTGTTCTTCTTAGTAAACAGCATAGGCCTACATAGTTTTGTTATTTATTCCTCCTTACTTTTGGTTATCTTAACAGATGATTGTGTTTTCTATGTAAATTTTCAGTCGCGAATTTCTCCCTTAACGGCGTTCCAGAGGGGAAAAAAGGATAATTTTATGTTTGTATGAAACAGTGTTAGTTTTGTTGATGTTGCTTGGGAGTACAGGTTTCTCTTACAAAAAAATTATCTTACCCAGTTTTCGTATTATGGCATTTCAAAGACAAAATTTGCATGTCTTTAGTTCGTTCACCCCTCCCCTTGAAAACCAATCAAATTATTGAATCTAAATAATTTACAGTGAAATTACATGTCACTGGCTAGGGCTTTACGTATAAAAACCCATTTAAATAATGTTTTTCATTTTAAAAAATTTCTAAAATGTAAAAATATTTTTTGCTATTTTAGAATTTGTTTTAAACAAAGGTATTTGGTATTGGGTTTTTATAAACGGAAAACCCTAGCCAGTGACATGTAATATTACTGTGAGTTGTTTTGTTTCATTATGATGATTGGTTTTCAGGGAGTGTATGAACTAAATCATGCAAATTTTGACTTCAAATTTCATTATGGGAAAGCTAGTTGAATTAGATTTTTTTTTGCAAGAGGATAATGTACTCCCAAGTTACGTATAGAAAAATAACATTGTTTCGTATAAATAATAATTTGTGATTTTTTTTCCCTCTGGAACGCCCATAATTTTGCGTCAGGCAAAAACCTACACTATTTAACTTTACCTCATATTTTACAAGGAATCATCTCACAACGATTGCTAACTTCCTTAACACTTTGTAGTTAACTATTTTTGTTGTACCCTGTAGAGACGATGGATGAAGAGATGCGTGGAACCTACCATCGTAGTATCCTCCGGTGAGGTCCTCTCCATTCTGTCCTTTGTCGTTGAGTGCAGAGTCGTGGCGCCACTTGACCTTCTGGTCAGCTGGAAGCTTGCCTGACCTCTGGGCCTCGAAGAACAGCAGCGACTTCTGCAGCAGCACCTTGTAGTCGTAGGTGGCTGCATTCGCTGTGGAAACAAAACAGAAAAATGTACTACTCGACCACGACAACTAGTCCTCCCGTGAAGGGAAGAAACGTGGCGCTAGTACTAGGAAGACACGTCACAGGGATAGGAAATGTACTGCGCCAGACATAAGTTCATGGCACACGGTCAGTGGAGACGCAGTGACGAAAACCGAGCCAGCTGCTTGTGCCACAGTATTATGGCCGGTGCTGTGTTGCACCACACCAGTTCGCAAAGAGTTGGGTTGGTGGCCAACATGCTGGACGAGGTGAGTATCGAGCTTTTGCCGTGGCCAGCAGGTTCTCCAGTCTTAGGCCCAGTACACACAGGCATAAATATAGTACATGAAATTGAGCATCTAAGAAATGTGTACTATAAAGGGAACGTTAGCATACTAGCTACCAAATTAATTGTTCAGTTCACACAATCAACTTTCTTGTACAAGAAGGTGTACACCATTAAAATATTGAATTCTGAATTTAAAGCTGCATTTACGGTATTGGAGGTCATGTGAGCAATATTTATTGAGTCTCCGCCAAAAGTAAATTAAAATGTGTAAATATAAATATTGCCGGCAGTAGATAATATTCTAGGTTAAGCAACACGTTGCACAATCCTAAAATATTTCTTTAATAGCTTATTTTGTCCAGCTATAGACCACGGCCTTAGATCATGAGATAAACACTATTTATTTCATTCAACTTCGTCTTTGTAAGCTATTTATTTAAACAAAATAGTTGCACGTGCATAAAAATTGTTTGTTTATATCCGACATGTACAATAAAGATAACGAAAAATAGAACCGTCCCTATCCCGCACTATCTGTAGGATTTCCAAAATCAGACAAGACGAATTCTGGGATGGGTCCATTAGAGTGACCCTGGTTGAGTCACATTCTTATCCCTCGTGTACCTTTACCAAGACCATAAATGTGTTCAAAGAGATCAAAAACGCCAAATAAATACAGACAATCCCGTTGTAATTATATCGTCCCCTGTATCGGCTTCCATCATTTTGTTCCTATCGGTTACAGTTGAGACAATTCACTTTGTGTGGATATTCACCATCATTTTAGATATGCTTATCATGTTCCCCATTGTGAACTCTAATGATTTTAGTTATTGTCGGAGCAGAAAGTGAAGGAGTGAGAGAAAATATTTTGGTCAGAGTTTAACAGCAGCGAGGTTTTCAACGCTGGTAAGAAAATGAACTTTTCGTCGGTTCGACAGTTACCCACAACTTTACTCAACGAAAGAACTGAGAAAGTAATCGTCTAAGATCTTAGTTCAGGAACCATCCGAGCATTCGCCTGAATCAATTTCGAGAAAAAAAAACCGAAATCAGGACGGCCGGAGCAGGTAATCATTCCGAATGCAAATCCAGCGCGTTGCCTTCGCACCACCTAACACGGGGTCGCTGGTGAGAGGTGATTTCAGGTGGGTAAATAGCATAGTTTGGATTAAACAGAGGCGGAAATAGAATATCCCCGAGAAAACCCGATGACAAACGGCATCGTCTGGCAAGATTGTCGCATACGAAAACCCAAGTCTACCGCGCCATCACCTTTGTTGGAGGCCAGCGCCCTAACCGCTGAACCATCAGTGGACGTTTGGAGTAAAAAAGTTTACGACTGTTGCTACTAGGCTGCCAGCAGGTTCTTTGGACTAAATTACATGTCAAGCGTCAGGACCCACATTTGGACAGGAAAATCTGTCCCAATGTTTACAGGGAGAATTCGCACATGTATTGGCGGGGCCTGCAGCAGAAATAGTTAAGATTCAAATCATCGAAGTCCGACTGCCAAAGATTTTTACGTTGTGCAGAAGGAATTACTGATTCGTAACCGTCATTTGGGTTGGAAAGGTTCTTCATCCTTACTCCAGTCAAGCTTTGGTTCCAAACTTTCTAACATTTTCTGATTTCTCTTCTTTTTGTGAGGAACCCAGCATCTCTATTCTGATAAATTAACTCTTCTAAAATTACCTTTAGGGCAAGAAAATGTAAAACTCAAAAGTATCCAAAACTGCAAATAGTTTAACATAAACGTATAATAGCTATATTTCGTAAGTATTGTTTGTAATTATATGATATTTTTAACTATAAAAATTCATGAGGATTATTTTATCACCAATTGTAAACCGATATTGTTTACGTTTCACACTACAAGCTCATATTATCTAGTTCAAATCCATGTAGTCATCTGACATAGCTTAGATAGGTTTTAGAGTGTAAACGACTATTGGTCCTGAATCCGATTAGAACTTTTGACCATGAAAAAAAAGGATATTCATTGATCTAATAACTCTACGATATCGTTTACCATCACGTCCATGGTTAAGATTACTGTTTTTACGGACTATATGTGAGGAACAGTAGTAGTTTGTGCGTAAGAAAGGCAAGCGAACGTCTTTACGATGCGGTCACATAGCCCTAAGATCACAAGACACGGGGAAAAAACAGGAAAATTAGATTTTCTATAACATGTCAAGATAGCATTTACAGTGTGACAACGTACGCCCTCGACAGGAAAAGTGAGGTTCTTTGGAACCATTTACACAGCAAATAATTTGGTACAAATTTTATCAATACGAATGAAATGAAATTCTTGAACACGTAACTTTTAAGGAGAATGTATTTTAAACGATACAAATATTTACACGAAAACGTAACACAATATGGTAAACCAGAAAAATTATTCAGTTTTACGAAGCCATGTAACGTGTTTGTAGTATAACATTACACGACATAAATAATTTATTTTAATACGAAACTCCGACAGTTTTTGGTCGTACTGACATTGTAAGAGTCTTGTATTTTAATATGGGTTCAGTTCATCGCAAACGTCGTGTCGAGCTGTCGGAGTGGCATGATTCACAAATTACAAAATGACCAGTAAACAGGTAAATGGTCTTACCCTGCAAGGCGGCGCAGGACAGCAGCAGCAACGCCGCTGAAATAAGGAACCTCATGATTAGCTCTTTCCCCAAACCTTCTTTCCAATGGCAACGAGGCAGAGGTAATACGTAATATATATAACACTCTTGTTATTTGCTCACCTTCCCAAGGTGACCTCTGCGACCTTTCATTCGAATCCCACATTCGCTTTGTGCCAAGGTTCAACGAGAGATTAGAGTACAGAAAACAAGAAAACGTTATCGTTATATGATAAAACATTTATTTGCATTAAAAAAAATAACAATCATTGGTGGGAAACCTCTAAATGATGTGTAAGTCAACAGTTAAATTTAAATGTTTTAACAGCATACAGTACACAGTTAATATTATCTACAAGAGTGATAAGTGAATAGCAGATAACACACGTATTTCGGAGAACTGTTAGGCCAATGTTTTCCCCACATTTCGTTCAATTGCAGTTTACACACTAAACAAAATTACATTTTACTTGTCTTAAGTTTGTTTTGTAATTCAGAATTTACCATTTTCCGTTAATTATTATGACTTAAAATTATTATCTAATTTTTTTCTTTTTCATCTTAAGAATGATATTTGTAAAAATAGCACTGCGTTTCGTATACTATATAATTACGTGTTAACACATAATTTATGGTGCAAGGAATTTGTGATGAGGAGAGCGTTTTTTTTTAGTTACTTTACATCTTTCCGCTACAAGTACATAAGTTAATATAGCTATTTAAAACTACTTCGTTAAAAATTAGTTCTAGCCAACAGAAGAATCTTACAACTCCTTGGAAAAATACTCCGCTCACGGTACAGTTTTATTTACTATATTAATTTATTAAATCAGTCACTTTGCATGCCCTCGAACAGCACAAGACCTTGGTAGAGGTACACTGAGGAAACATAATAGAAGTCGGCCAAGGCCTTGGTAGAGAGAGGTACACTGAGGAAATAGAGTAGAAGTCGGGCAAGGCCTTGGTAGAGAGATGTACACTGAGGAAATAGAGTAGAAGTCGGCCAAGGCCTTGGTAGAGAGAGGTACACTGAGGAAATAGAGTAGAAGTCGGCCAAGGCCTTGGTAGAGAGAGGTACACTGAGGAAATAGAGTAGAAGTCGGCCAAGGCCTTGGTAGAGAGAGGTACACTGAGGAAATAGAGTAGAAGTCGGCCAAGGCCTTGGTAGAGAGA
>PNEQ01024292.1:0-15999 GCA_003012365.1 Medauroidea extradentata | reverse complement strand
AAGGACAACACCAAAAAATTGGTCGTGTGCATAGAGATGGTAATATTTAATTTATTTTGTGTACGCATATGCCAGTAACCAATCACAGCAATGGATTTTGTGAGTGTTCGCCATGTTGGTTTAGCATCCAAAAATACTGAAGAAGAAAAGAAAGCTATAATAAGAAATTTTAATATTAAAATCTATGTTTCCATATTGAAAATAATGTTTTGTACTGTGTCGTTTATTCGGTTATATATTTCCTATTACCTCCAAAAAACGATTCCACTTCAAATATCTCATGTTCAATGGCCTTCGCTTGATTTTACACAGCAAGTAATATTTCTGATTCGTCGAAAGAATTCCGTTGGCTAAACATAACAGTAAGAAACCAATTGTGATCTAATTCTGCACATGGCGTCGGTCGTGCAAAGTTTCTACTGTTATACTGTATGTTCTGTGCTTATTTTTTTAATTGCAAGCCAACGTTAATGCAAATAAACATAGCGATTGAAATCGTTGTAGAGAAGAATAATCAACAAATATAACACATACGATAATAGTATGCTTCCTTCGACAACAGATGGGACGTTTATATATGTTGATAGTGTTGCAAAATATGTACTCATGAAATAGTCACATATAAATAAATAACGTTTCGAGAGGGCACCCGAGGCACCCAGAATGCAGATGTTATGAATGGGTGCTGGTAGGAATGTGATTTTGCCGGAGAAATTAAATAAATAAAGTCCAACATTGAGAAGCGATGGAAAGTAATGAATATGCTTGGTGGGAGGCGAGTGCTCTAGCTACTGGGCCAACCACGACCTCATAGACAGTTATAGGCATAACCGCATATTAACCATGTCTTATCTTCACTTAGTTCTTAGCCACTTATTCGGCAACATATAATGCTGTCGGCCGCGCTATTTTCACAGCTCTGTTTTGTTCACAGCCAAATTTGTTCGTGCCAAGTTTTACAAGGTCTTATGACTTAAGATCTAATACAGTTGGCAAGTTAGCTAGTTGTTGATTACAATAGTTTTGTTATTTTATTCAGCAGTTATAAAAAGAAAATTTAAAAATAAAAAATAATTAAAACATGTAACGTGCAAAAATATAAAATAAGTATTATATACTACTTTAAAATGGAATTAATATTTAAAGTTAAAATGTAACAACGTTCTATTGCTCTGATAAAGTCAAACATAAATGAATAGTCTTGTACAGTTTTGAAAAAAAAAAAGAAAGAAAAAAATATGAATGATAGATATTTCCTAACTATATTACTGGCGAATTTAATAAATATTGTATACGATTAGTGAAAAATGATAAATACAATTGATTAACTTAATTAATACTATAAAACATATTTTTGGTATGATTTAATTTCGAATTCTGAAGTAGTTTATAAAATCAAGTTTACAAACCCTGCTGAATATTCGTAATGAAACACGTGGTCTTTGTTGATATGTTGTGTCGAACGTAAATTTGCAATAGAAAATTAGTTGAACTAAAGTTGTATTGCTATTGCATTATAATAAAAATATAAAGTGCCTGCACGGTCGTTTTGTAACATGCAACGTTAAGTAATTTTTGTTGCTTTGAAAATGAAATTTTACAAGAAAAACCGCACGAATGAATCAGTCCTGGTACTGTTTACTTGTACTCAAAATATTAAAAGTTTACACACATTGTATCCTTTTGAATATCACCGGGAATATTAAAAGGTAAAACGGTTGATATGAATGTTCTTTAAAATGCCTTTGATGTACGTTAGACTAATTGTTTGGAGATTTAACACTTTCTGTTGGAGTTTTTTTTTAACAAAAATGATTTAAAAAAGTAAGGTCACACAAACTTTAAATTCAATAAGTATAAAAACGTTTGCAATTTGCTGCGTGTAACCGTTGTTTGTACACTACAACATTGGCCACACGCAGTGCACTTGTTTAGAACACACAAATGAAATAGCACTAATAAATGTTGCATTTCCACTCCTTTTAGATGCACGTTTTCGTTCATGTTTTTTTATGCTCAGTTTTGTGAGAGCTTAAAATACTGACAAGCTTTTGCGGTGAATAGACGAAAATAAAAGTCCTGACATTCTATTAAAGAGCGAAGTAGACAGTTTAGAAAGGTTTACGTGAAAAATATTTCAAAGAGAAAAGGAAGCATTATACAGCAGTGAATATACAGCTCGCCAAACTTTTAAACATAATATTTTACCGTATTATGAAGAAACGACTATGATTTGCTTTCAAGAGCAGCGGACAGAAAAATCACCTTTAAAAATGTTGAATTGAATAAAAAATTACATTAATATTTTAAAGGAGAAGCGTATTTAAATTGAATTAGCCTTTAAATGACATAATTATGTTCTCCAATGTACCACATTTTCTTTTGGAGAATATTCCGGCATGGTAAATAAATGCTTTTTCGCGCGACAGGTGGGAGTCTAATTAATTTGAGAGGCAAGTGTTACAGAGCAGTTTTATTTCGTGAATGTAATTTTATTTACAATTATATAACAGTTTAACATGCGAAATATAAACGACATATGTAAAGTGGATAAAATAAAATTTTGTAACTATTTTATGCATTCAAATCGGTGCTTTTTTGACTCAAAAAATATTCAAATTCTTTTTTAATTAGTCACATACTTCAGCAACAGTCTCACTGCAGAATCGTCAAGTTTTTCATTTTTATACGGAAAAAAATAATGTGTTTGTAGTTTTAAGACAGTATGTGTATAACTTAACCTTTATATTTATAAAATGTGAATGCTTAGGTCAAATCATTCTCAACTAGTGATATCTTTATTTATTTATATTTTACTGTGTATAAGTTAAAAAGAAACATTAAATTTTCTAATGACAAATTAGTATTTTCATTGACGTAAGCATCTTACTAGCGTTAAAATTATTTAAAAAGATTTATTCTACAAACCTTAAAAAAAAGTTTTTGCATATTACTGTTGACAAGCTGATTTAATGCTCTTGTATTTTGTCAGATTGTCTCCATTATACTTATTACATATTATCAGTACTACCAAAGTTTAACTGAAATAGTCACATGTTTTGATTGCTTACCTAGTTGTATTTAAATTAATGCTGTCGTCTAGGAAATTGGCTGAGTGTACATGAGTACGTTGTTATATATATATATATATATATATATATATATATATATATATATATATATATAGAGAGAGAGAGAGAGAGAGAGAGAGAGAGGGGGGGGGAGATAAATGTGGATGTGTGTGGGTGAAAGTTTATATAAACTCTCTGGAAGATTCTTGCTATGAGGGTTTATGACAGTGTGTTAGTTTTTTTGGACCCACGTCATTTCGAGCAGTTTCTGAGTGGCAGAAAACTACTCACAATAAAATGAAATAAATACATACGAGAAAATAAAGTATTGCTGGCGTCATCTCATTATATAAAAAGAACCCCAACTGACTGACATATCAAACTGCAGCCCACACCGCTGGATCTAGGATCGTGAAATTTTTTGTGAGCTTTCCTCTCAGGTCGTAGACGAGCACTAAGACGAGATTTTTCGAAATTCGACTTCTAAGGGAATGAAAAAGGGTGAAATATATTTCGAATAAATGTCGATAAAGCTCGAACCAGACGGCCTATCATCATGAGTTTTACTTTAATGGGACACACATAAAAACGCATATTAGCCAACTAGGATTTTCCGAAATTCAAAATTTAAAGGGATGAAAAGATCTTAAATATTTTCCCGATTAGTTATCGATATATTTTGAGTCCTTCGGGATAGAGATTTGGTTTCCACTTCAAAAAGTTGCTTACGTAAATGTCCAAAAAGTAGTTTTATTAGGATTTTTTGAAATTCGACCGCCAAGCAGTACAGGGGGAATACGTTTTTAATTAATTGTCTATGTCACTGGAACACAATTAGCTATTTTCGTGATTTTTACTTCAATTGGTTACGTATACAAATGATTAACTTAGGACTCAAAGACTCTGTTTGAGATTGATGCTTATGTAAATATGTAAATACCATTTAAATATAGTTTCCAAATTCGGCCCCAAAGATGTAAAGAAACGGTCAAATGTTATTTCGATTCAAAATCTATATATATCTATCACATTGATTTTTTTATATAGCTACGCGATTTTTGTTAAGATCGATGCTTATTCAAATAACTGAAAGCAACTTCATGAATTTTTGAAATTCGAAACCTAAGGTGGTGAAAAGTGGAGAAATGTGTTTTCAATTATTCGTCATATCTTGAGCGAAGCGGGCTATTGTGTTTTTCACGTCCACAAGAAACCAATCAAGTATTCTAAATCGCGATTCAAGGTTTTTTCGAAATTCATTCCCTTAGGAGGTGAAAATATCTGTAATGTGTTTTAGATAAATCCTCGACAACTGTCGAACCCGTCGAGATATTCAAATAGTTTTTGCTTCAGGTTGGTGATTACATAAATTATCGCAAAACGGATTTAAGATTTTTCGAAATTCGAACCCTCAGTGCTTTGCAGGGGTCATATGTGTTTTTTAATGAATGATCGGTTTTGATTCGACTGAACGGTCTACCGTCATGAATTCCACTTCATTTGGATACTTATACAAATGTATAAGATGTGAAATAAAAATTGTTTTTTTTTTTTCTAAATTTGACACCCAAAGGATGAAAAAGTATAAATTTGTTTTTCATCAACTAATGATATCTACCTAACCAGTAGAGATGTTGCGGTGTTGTTCGAGTCAGAGTGATGCTTATGTAAGTATTTAAAAAATTATATGTATTTTTTTATTTTATAAGCTAACTTGATTGTAAAGAATAAAACTGAGTTTGTAAACTTTTAAGGCTGACGATTTGAAAAGCTAGTACAACCAGCGAAAAATAAACTATACAGTAATTTCACACTACAGTAATATATCGAGACGTGGTGTTGTATGACCTCTATAAGCCCAGGACATGAATAGTTTTTTAAAATTTAGTTTGTTTTACAATAACATTTCCTAATTTGGGCAGTTGCAGTGCAGCTGTTTCCTGAATGGCCACGCAACCTGTGGTGGATCTTTACGATGGAAAAGGCTAATTCTTTATTGTTTCATAAAGTTACATTTAATTATTGTTTATATTTTATCTCTGTTAAGGTAGGAATATGCACACAGATGTGCGTGGGTGTGTATGAGCTCCGGAGTTTTACTAAACCGTGCAGCTGCGTTTGTGGGAGAGAACGTGCTTATACTCTTACCCTTTCTAGGCAAAGAAACACCTGCTGATTTTTCGAGTTGGTAATGTCCAAAACAGGTTTCACATAAAATAATCTAGAAAATTAGTCAGACGTACACACTCATCACGCCAGACATATAGTGTCTCGTGGATTTATTATTTTGCGGTGCAAGTGTCTTCTACATCATCTCTGCACGCTTATCCCTCATTAATCAGACTCGGCAAGTCTCGTGCGTGTCAAACCTTTACCACTGTTCTGGGAACTGTTTATATAAGCCACACGAACAGTTCCCGTTGCATGCAACGGATGTGTATGTGCCATCGCAGGAAACTAAATTCATTTGCATATCACCCAGCTGTGTACTGTATTAATAGAACGCATTGCAGTATACATGTGTTAGACGTTACGCAAATGTTATGGAACTGAGTATAATTAAAAACTATAATAAATGTTACTGATTGTAAAATATACGTTGTTTCAATTTAGGGGGTTCTCACGAGTCTGTGGTCATAATTTTGACGAATATAGAAAAGAATACTGCTAATTTCCCTGTGAAATCACCAATTCAGGGTACTTGCAATACATTAACTCTAACATTTCTGTTCCCTTTTTCAAACACAACCAAATATCCTTGCAAATGTCCTTGTATGTGGTAGTAATGCTTCGTCCCAAATTAACTGACAATTTTTTAACTGTCCATTAGTCACTGAATTGTATACCAAAATTAGGTGTATTTTATTTTTATTATCTACTGCAATTGTATTACGATATCTACCGATAATTTTCGTTACTTGTGCGAAGGACAGTAAGAATATGCTAGACAAAGAACATTGTAAACCGGCGCTGGAGCTGAATTTAGTACGTACGTGTATAAATAAATAAGCAAACAAAATATATTAAACCCGTCAGCGAAACAGTTCTACATAATCTCTTCAAATTCCAACCAGTCATTTCTAACTCCAACCACTGGCCCTTCAGTGATGAAACTATTACACTCATAATTGGACGATAGCCTCCCGTTGAATAGTCTCTACTAGGTGAACGTCGCTGGTCATCCTCAGACATTGCCGTCATCTTGGTAGCTCTTCGCCACCGACATCGTTTGACGCTTCGTTTGTAAACACTCCGGCCCCACTCTCGTATTCTGCATCGCGGCACTGCACATCTCCAAAAACTCTCGAAAACTCCCTGACTCGGGAAAATCACACTTGCCGAAGTAGTCTAGAGGCAATTTCTTGAAGGCACAACTAGCGAAGAGGTTAAGAAGGTTCTTACTGGAACATTTTGAAAGTAAACAACCGCTCTTCTTCGTAGGCGGTATGGAGTGCAATATTCCTCTGACGCAAGAAGCGAGTTACCATTCTAAGGCAAGAAATATGGAAATAAAACCAACAAAAATAATCGCAAGAAAACGCCAAAATCGGAAAAACTTAAAATGCACATGAAGTATCAAAAGCGACTAGTTTAAATAACATGACAAAATTTTATCAAGTTAAATTTAATGCCATGTCCAACAGGAAAATACCGAAAAATTTCGTGACTTCATAGACCTGGGGGTTTATTCTGAGTTTGTCGTTATAGGCATCGAAATATCTCAACATCAAGTTGCTTCGATCGTCCTGTTACGACAGGAAGTATCGTGAGACATAAAAGTGTATTCTGACTGTAGTATCGTTACGGCGCGACGGTCTTTCGGGCAAGTTCGGGATTTTCGATCGTCTTCCCAGTACGGCAACATAACATAAAAATCACTGTTCTTATAAAACTTTTGTTTTGCGGCAAATTGTATATTTTTCGAAGAAATTGTGCGCTGTATTGAAAAAAAGAGATGTATAGTAGAAACACTTGTTCATAATTTGCAATATTGGCCTACTAATTAGTACACGTTTGCATGCTGCAGCGTCAGCTATTTCATAGTTGCAATTGTGGGAACACTACGTCGAGATGGCTGTTCGATGGTACCGAAGAGAATATGAAGGAGCACTACTTAACGGCCGTTACTAGTACAGAAAATTACATACGAAAAGGTGAATGCAACCGCACGCTTGCCAAATCAGCGTATTATTCCGGCTATTGGTACGCATTTGCAGCGTTTTTGTTTGTATTCTACTAATGTTTGCTCCTATTATTGTTATGATTTCGTAGAGACGTAATTACTCGGCTGTCTTTATTCAATATACCCTAATTAAGTTTTAATTATACACATAATTTTGACAAATGTTTTTCTTTGCCACACCGGCACTAGTTTTTAATAATATTTTGTAATACGAAGATAAGAGCAGTTTTGGAAATCTACTATCATTATATTGCTTCTTATCACTGCAAAATCGTGCTGGCATTTTTGTTTGTGTAATAATGTTGAAACAAACCAGCGTCGAGACCTTAACGACACTGAGAAACAACACTTTGAAACAAACGGGGCTAAATTATTTTCGCGAAAAGTTCGTGGTCGTACCTATTTCTAGTGATCACATCAGCTTATTGGTGAACGTATTTCGGAGGGTGTTTTATATTACATGCCACATTCTTCCCCAGTGTTCTAGCTGGAAATTATCACAAATTAGTTTGAAGAGCCCTATATAACCGCCGCACGAGCATTAGTGCAGCGTGATTGGAGAAAGTTTTACTAAGAGATATACTGAGACACATATACAGGATGTCCCATAAGTCCGGTCTAATAAGGCAAATAGAAATTGGTGAACTGTGTAATACTTTAATAGTGTTGTAGTTGTTGGCGTAAGACAACAGCAGTGCGTTCACTTCCATGTGTGATTAAAACAGGAAATGTTCAAATTAATGGTCGCAATGTACTTTGCACATGCGTAAGCGATGGTTCAAATTGCTTTGTACACTACGTAACATAGTCGGCGGGATGGAGTGGCATGTAGTAGTAATGTTTTTATTCCCAATAACATTTCATTACACTACAACACTATTATTTATATATATATATATATATATATATATATATATATATATATATATATATATATATATATATATATATATATAATTTCTCATTGTATACATATAATGTTGCTGAAAAAAACTTATTTTAATAAATATATACGCAGAAGTTTTTTTGTGTCAGCAACATTCGCGTGATTTAAATAATGGGTTTGTAGCAAGAAATCGCAAAGTTTAAAAATGTGATGTCATGTTCATCAGGCTTGAACCCAAATGGGCAAATAAATTATTTTAATGACTTCGATAAAACACAGCTAGCCCTAATAGAAGGTCGTATTTAATTAGATAAAAAATACGCCCCATTAAAAAAATTAGAAATTACACACTAACTAGATAGCCTTTGACATATTAATCTCGCATTGCGCTGGTTTATTATCGAAAGGAAGGATATACGGCTCGCGGTAAAGTGGGTGGAAGTTTATCCATCCAATGACTAAAAACTCTTATGCATCGCACATAAAAAAACAGAACTTGTGGTGAAATATTAAGGAATAAATAACTTAATACAATGAAAGCACTCGTAGTAAAGATGCATACTGCCCTTATAACTATCCACCGCCTAAAAATACACAGCATGCCGTAGTAAAATCTTGAACCGATAATTTCCGTATTAAAATCTAACAAAACTCGACGATTTAAATTTTCCGTCAAAAAATTATACGTAGGCCTACTTTTTATTAGTAAAAATTTTTTTTTACCACGAAAGTGAATTATATAATCTGCACTCAGAGACATACCGAATTAAAGTACTGTTTTGTGTGTCAGATAATGGATCGCTTCATTAGCCGTCAGTTGCGCAGTTTTGCTTCCAACTGGATGAATCCTTTGCCGAGAATCAATATTACTTCATTAAGCATCCAATGATGAAATAATTACTTGGACAAACGTTTGCGAATGCTGCAAACGTTTCAATAGAGGGCTGTGTCCACGGGCTATAATCCCAGTACAGACAGATTCGCCGGAACAGGACACTCGAGTGAGAAGAGGAATCAGACAGCATACACAGACAAAAATGTAGCACGCGATTATATGTCTGTAGTATTATTATAATACACTTATATCCATTATACATATATATAAACATTTTTATCAGTGATGGAAATATCTTTCAACTTATTCTCTGAAATATGGTAACAGTAAAAAAAGAATATTAATGACAATTTTCAATATACCAAGATCATGAGTATGATTCAATATTACAAAACTTGATAACAGCCATCGTGGGTACCATGTGAATATATTTTGTTTATAAACGGCCATTAAACAATTGTAACTTGGCTGTCAAGCCATTAATTGGTATTCACGCAGTCTATAGGATGTTCACTAAAAGTTGTCTATTTTCTTATATCGGGTATCCAAGCGCGTAACCAATGTGTAATCGGACATGGATTTCGCTACACAGTAAAAAATTCGTACTTTTATACAAAAATGCTTGTAAGCTAATATCAGAACATTTATCTGTCTAGCTCGATGCAACAAGAATGTCGCAGGTCATCAATGTAGTCTGAATTGACTAAATACTTGTGGGGACTAGTGGGATATATTTTTATGAGCAGAGTGTTTGGTGTGAAACAAAAAACAGTCGACGACTTGTCACATTTTACAAAATATTTTGTACTTTTACGAAAAAATTGGAAACTGGTTGCCAAGATAATTTTGTGACGCTTCAAACAATAGATGAAAGATGCATAATAATTTATTTTTACATTCATATTTATTATTTACAAATACACAAAAATTAATGTTTGCACATTTACAGATATATTTGTATGTTTATAGGCATTATTGTAGAATTGACTATATTTTTTGTAAACTAACAAAATATTTTTTTAAGCAGTTATCCAAAGAATTTTTTTCTAAAAGTAAATAATTTTTCTATGTATCTATCTATCACCGACCCGGGCAATACACAAGAATATTTCGATATAGTCACAAACCTCGAAAGAAATGCACTTATAAATCAAGTTCTCCACAATAAAACAGTATACGTGCAATTTTTTTAAAATAATACGTCTTATGTATCAATAGTCATAATTCGTACCTAGTTTTGAGTTTTTTGAGAATTCCACCCTTCAGTCATGTACTGATTGAAACATAACTGTCAGTATGAAGCAGAGCTTCCACAACATAATATACCTTAGTATTGTGATATCCGCGTTGGTACTTTGTTACTACGTTTACTTTAGAGGTTACACATCCTGCTATGAATCCTGAGATTTTTTCCCCCAAATAATACATTAATTGTAGAATAGCGCAGTCAACGTGGTTAAGAAAAACTGTTTAAATACCAGAACATGAAGCCCTATGTAATATACTAATGTGTATGTATTTGGTAAGAAATAACTCTATATCGCCTTGTGACAAATATATATATTCTTGAATAGTATGTGACGTGTTTCCACTGTACATATTAATTAATCTCTTGAAGGCGTAAGTAATATCACAATGTATTATATTATGATTGCTTTTTAAGATTAAGTTTCAATATTCGCAAAACAATGCAGAAAACATATTGCAAAAAATTCTTTCATTTTTAATGTTTTAAAACACACTAGTATTATTTTATCAAATATGTTTATTGAAATAAAAGTCTAGCAGCAGAATTCCTTTGCACTGTAAATGCAAATAAAACTTCAGGTATACAAATATGTATCCTACAGATTTTTTTTAACGTATGTGCACCCTTTATTGAATGCCAAAATTTTGACTCACCTAATTTACTTTAAGACTACGACCAATAGTTTTACAGTGATTTTGAATATATCTATTTTTTAAAAGCAACATAATTTTTGTATCGACGAATCCAAATATTGTTATCACAACTGTGTCATACTTTATACATTTTTATTCTGGTGTCAATCAACCTCATACTTTATAAACATTTTGCACCCTAAGTACCACCAATTTTATTACGAAAACAATTCAAGATCAAGGAAAATATTATTTAGTGAATTACCAGCGCATTATTTTCCAGAACGCCTACATTGTACATCGTACGACTATCCTTAGTCTTGAATTTCTTAAAAGAATTCCACTGAAAATGTTTTGAGTTTTTAGCAACAATGTATAAAAGAACTGAGCATCACGATCTTAAGGGCGTTCAAATGCGACAAAATCATAATTTTATGTTTATATGAAAAATTGTTAGTTTTGTAGACGATACTTGCTAGTACATTTTAATCTTACGAAATAATTTTAGCTCTCATCGTTTTCTCATAACTGGCGTCAAAGTCAAAATTTGCTTCTTACACTGCCATACTAATAGTGAAAACCAACTGTCCTACTTAAATTAAATAATTCACTGTGAACGTACATCCCATGAGCTATGCAATAAAACATTTAAATAAACCAACAACTTAATATTTTGAATTTAAAAAAATCGCAAATATACAGAAAAAAAATGCAAATTCAGCAATTTTTTTTAAATATAAAAAAATTTCACGGGATTTTTTCAAATGTATTATTACGTACCCCATAGTATTTCATTTCACGTACATAAGTCAATTGGTTTTCACTATTTATATGGCAGCAGAACAAGCAAATTTTGACTTTGGCGCACCGTAATGAGAAAAATACGCCAGCTAAAATTGTTTCGTAAGAGGATACTGCACTCTACTGACTGAGCTAAAAATTTATTTCTTTGGCCGAGCATAATTCAATATACTGTGGAATAAATTCAGATTCAGAAGATTTATATTTTATGTTATTTGTGGACTTAGCAATGTGCTTTGTTACTGGATGGGAGACGGCAAGTTTGGTAAGTCATTGGTCCAAGGCTGTAGGGAATAGCACCTTTAATTCTCATGCTCTTATTTATTTTAATTAAATACTGCAATTTTCAAAGGTATTTCTGTGTGTTATATGTATCCTTGTTCCCTACAAGTGCGAAGTTTTCTCTCCAGTTACCTGCTCTGCATTCACCTAATTCACTAAAATGTTATTCACAATTCTATTAATTTTCACGGCAAATTATACCATTTTAATTAACACCAGTCTACAAATATTGTATCTCTGTTTTGAAATTTCATTCATTAGTTATTCGGTTATGAAAAGTGGAAGCAGAGACTGAAATAATTGCTTATTTGTGTGTGTGCTGTTTACCTGCTTTTCGCGGGCTATCTTACTTTTCACCTAGTTATTCATTGACATTGTTTCTTAACCTATGATCCTGGTCCGGCTACGTTTTTATATCAAAGCCTGTGTCTTCGTTTGCACGAAGTCGAGCTTTAAACGTGGATATAATTGTAGACGCACTAATTAAGGCAATCCTCATTGGGAAAATTAAGTTTCGCATGGTTTTGTACAATTCTCTTTTAGCCCTAATTAGGGTTCCATTTCCGACTTGTGGAAAAAGAAAATAATGTTTTCATGTAATTTTCTTCTTGTATTGTCGACCTGTTGCATTTTTGTACTCTCCATGACAGCAAGGAAGAACGATCAATTCAAGAACTTAATTAGTAGTCACAGGTATTTAGTTGTATCTTAAGGTATGTCTTCATTGAGTAGTTTTAAATAGGCATGTAGCGTTAATGCACATCTTTTGATTATTATTTTTAATGCAATCTAATGAAATACTAACGCATAAATCATCTGTAGAAATAAGCATTAAAATATACAGTAAAGTTTCAGCAGGCAATCCAGAATTAGTGTTCAGCTACTTATGCAATCAAAAATGGCCGAGAAAATAAATATGTGCTGTTCTCTGACTATGACCCTTAATTATTTAATAACTGATTTCTCTCGGTTTACAAATCATAGTATCCTTGTAGTAAACAATTTACGAGCAGATAAGCAGGAAACGGTTATATTACAATAAATTGTGGCAAACATTTTACCAATAATTTGCTTGGCTATTGCTGCACAAGCTACCAGTTTCAAAAGGATAATTTCTTAAGAAGAAGGACAAAAGGACAATCATCTAATCTTTCATTATTCGTTAAGGCAGGTTCATTGTCCTGATTATTAATTGATTGATTGGATTTTTTTTTCATCTTAAGCCGGATTCACACCATAATTTAATCTACACATGAGTGGGAAATGTCTATTTCATTACAAAATATCGGTATTTGATTATCGTAATTTGTTTTTATTTTTCGTAGCGAATTTATAATTTATGTTAACACGATAAGTGATTTCTCAATATAAATTGATAATTAATTGAATCTTACGTGTGCACGTGCTGGATTTACAACCACCACTTAGCGTACGTACGTACGAAGTAGAAAGTTGATCAACTCTACTACGTGCGCAAGCACGCTACGCGAGTATGTGAATGCTAGCATGTACAATCGATGTTTCTACTTTTAAACGTATGTACGCGCGTACGCTGAGTGGTGGTTGTGAATCCAGCTTTAATACATGAATTAATTCAAATACGCTATTAAAACACACACACACACACACACACACACACACACACACACATATATATATATATATATATATATATATATATATATATATATATATATATATATATATATATATATATATGTATTTATACGAAATTTACTTGTTTTACACGTTTAAGTTTATTGATGGTTTTGTCTTATAGTGTTACACTTCGGGTGAAAAAAGCTTATGCGTTTATATATCCTATAAAAATATAAAGAAAATGTGGTTTGGGTAACGTAATTTCGAATAATGTCGTGAAACCATAATTAGACGAGTAAAACAAAACCGTAGAAATTCTTACCATCTTTAGTTAACGCACGCAAACAATGAAATTTTCTAACGCAAACTTTTAAATTCAGTACAATACTGAAAAATATTTCACACGACTTGTATTTCAGTACAAGTGTACGGGCTCACACTTTACTGAGAACAGTACATCGATACACATAACCCACGAGAACAAAATCACACACTATACTTTATACAAGCACCTAATACAAGGGTAGTCAGCTGGAAGATATAAATAAAAGTCAATTTTAGAAGTGGTGCACACAAAACGTTTTTGTTTTAGTAGCGTGTGATAGTATGTTAATGCTGTTTATTTGTCAATTTTTTTCTGAATTTTATGGGTTTTTAACAGTTTTGGGACTTTACGTGTAATAAATTGTGATAAACTCACGAAACCAGCTGGAAAATATTTTTTTCCCTAAAGACAGTTACGAAAAATTTCATATTTAAGTATGGTGCAACGCCAATTTAAAACAATTAATTAATCGTTAGCTCTAAAGTTTCATAAAATAATAATACCTCATTGAAGACATTTCCCTGACATAATTTTTTTTAACGATGATTAAATATATTGCTAAATACTACAAGGGAAGTGTTTAAAGTGAGAAAAAATTATACATCAATTGTGAATTATTTAAACAATTTTTGTGTCACTCAGAGTAACTTATCAGTACATTAGCGCCAACTGTTTGAGAGTCTTGTTCTGAAATTCTCGTGTGAATTAGCTTTAAAATTGTGTTGTCACTTATAACGTAAATTATTTACTGTTCGAGCTTTAAGTGCCGATGTATAAATTTGTTCTTTTTTAATTCGACTGCGTTATCGAGTCATTTTGTTCCAAAGCGCGAACGTTAGCAAAAATTCACTGAAGTTAACTGGTTTCATCTGCTTGTTTGAAGTAGGTGCTCACAGCTATTCAGTGGACGTCTAGATAAATACTCGAGTTATGAGCTGATGGTATTTATACACACCCTTCAGCTACGTAAGAGCCCATGTCTCTTCTCATGCTGTATTTTCTTAATTTTTTCCTGACTTCGATTTAGGCAAGATTCATTTCAAAATATTTTAATAGGTACTTAGTTAGTTACACTACCTTTCGTTACGCACGTCGTATTCGAAGTATTACGGCACAGTTATAAAATTCAAAATTTAATGTAATAACTATCTCTTACAATGTCATTTAGACTAAATCACTCCAAGTATCAATTTAATTCACTAATACATACCTAACCGTAAAGTGTAATTATTCTTTTAAGAAACATTGAGGTAGTTCATTGTTCTCTTAATTTACTAAAAGAAAATCGATAACTTCAACAAATAATGTGACACAGCCTCTTAACTGTAGAGTTAGCTGTTTCACAGGGTGGTCTTAAACTTCATGCCGATACTGGCCTCTCCTTTCCTCCTGCAAAACACTTTCATTTCCGTTTCTCTCCCCGCCGTTGACCCCTTACCCTATGGCGGCGCTAAACACGCTGTCCCACAGCGCTCTATCGATTACACCGACACTGGGCGTGTGTGTCGCCCGGACAATGGCACCCCAAGTTGCAGCCGGCGTCCATTACATAGCCGCGGACCCTTATTTCAGACAGCCGTCGTACCGTATTTCATCTAAGTTAATGGCCTCGTCTTGAGAAAATCTCTCAGCTACCTGGAAGACTCGTGCTTGCTGTTGGCAGACCTAAGGTTATATCATCACCTTAATTATAAAACCTTGGAACTCAATTTCGCATCCATTCCGAAAGGACGAGAGAAAAGCTATTCAGTTTCACCTACACTAAGAAAAAATACACAATTTGGTTTAACACTATTATAAATGAGATAATTATAATTTTCTCTTAACAATATTTCTTTCGAATTACCCAGTAATAATTATTTATGTGGCTCAAATGTTCAATCTTCCAAAAGTGGAGTAACGAGGTTTTACAGTACAAAAAAAAGGTACTGTATTATTTTGTGACGGTCCTATTTTATTGATACTTTTATATATATAAATTAATGTGGTTTAGGTTAATTATGATGATTGATTGTAATGAAGGGGCATTTATTGTCATATGTAACATATTGCCATCCATTTTAACTTCAGTATTGATTGTGAGGGGTCTGTGGGATCCTATGATAGGCCAGTATAAAACACTATAAAATATGACTA